>WOVY01015435.1:0-106225 GCA_013436015.1 Rhipicephalus annulatus | reverse complement strand
CAGACACGAGAGACTTCGACTAAGAAAGAGCTTGGCTGTTGAAAAAAAAAAAAAGATGCTTTACGGCTCGCACTATATAGGTCGTGCAAGGCTGGCTCACAGCAGAGCTAGTGGGCCCCTATAGCTGGTCCTGGCGAGGCTAGGCTTTTATCTTCTCGCCTGTCTCTTCCCCACCTGTCGCTATACTATACCATACATGGTTATACTTGCTCTCCCCTTTATCTTTCTTAGTATGTGTCTCCCTATCTCTAAGCCTGTAGACAAACCTCGACCTTAGCAGCTTGTAACACCTCTATAGGGTTTATTCACGAGGCGTCACCATGCGCCGTTTTGTAGTGCAGTTGACAGCTTCACTGCTCTGTAGATAAGAAGAACAAAATAAGAAAGCGTGCCTTTCACTGTGCTTCTGTACAGCAATATGGCAACCAGAATGACGTCAGTGCATACTCCGTATAGGGCGACAGGAAACTGAGCAAATAGCTCTGTTCCCTACATTGAATCCCCAAACATGATCAAGGGGACACACGGTTGGTGGACACCGATTAGGAGACGCTCGAGTACAGAGTGCTTGGACGATGATTGAGCGTGTACCGGTCAATGATGACAATTTTTTTATCTACGTGACAGACGGCAGGCCCACCCGTCACATAGGCCTGTGTAACCGGGTACGGTGAGTAGGAAACCTCCTTATTTGGCGGAAGCCACAATCATCATCATCATTGACCATAACAGCTCTGCTGCAATATTACAAGTTTGAAAGAGGCACAACCCTCAACGTAGCTCCTTTCGCCCCACCTCCTTTCTCATTGGTAGAGTCCTCAATAAAGGAAGCATAGGAATGGGTGAAAAATAGTTGATGTCGTGTTTCACATACAACGACGTGCCTTTTGTATCCAGATTTCCGGGGATAAAGGTGAGACGTAAACAGCCCTTACAAGGCAGCATGATCCAGTTTCCGCAGCCGCCATTAACGTCGAATACCCGCATGGGCATAACAGTGAACCATGTCGGGACAGGTTCGACATATATAGTGAATGTACTGAGTAGAATTTACGCCCCCTTAATTAAGGATTAACCTCTTTCCCTTCACCTACCCAGACGTGCACATTAAAATATATTGTTATAGTGTAGACAAATAGTTCCTTCAGGGGGGTTCATCATCGTCACCACCATCAGCCTGACTACGCCCGCTGCAGGACAAAGGCCCCTCCCATGTTCCGCGTGACAACTCGGTCCTGCGCTTGCTGCTGCCACTTTATAACGATAATTATAGCACGAGAATAGAACGACGGCAAAGGAACAAGAAGGAAACGAGCGCCCGCCTCCTTCTTGTTCCTTCGTCGTCGTTCTGTTCTCGCGCTATAACTATCGTCATGTCATACCAACTAGCCCAAACCACCACACTTATAAGCCACTTTATACCCGCAAACTTCCTAATCTCACCTGCCCACGTAACTTTCTGTCTCCCCTTCACCCGCTTGCCTTCTGTTGGAATTCATTCTGTGGTCCTTGAAGATCAGTGGTTATCTCGACTTCGCGCTACGTGCCCTGCCCATGACCATTTCTTCTTCTTGATTTCGACTACGATGTTTTTAACAGCCATTGTTCCCTGACCCACCCTGCTCTCTTCTTGTCCCTTAGGTTTACACCTAATATTTTAATTGGTCGCTGCGTCATCGTCAGCCTAAGTTGAACTCTGTAATCCCCCAAGCTTCTGCTCCATAGGTGAGTAGCGGTAAGATGCAGCTCTTACATACCTTCCCCTGCTGACTTACTTCGGAGACGAATGATTACGGAGGGCGTTCAAACATACTTTATTTAGGTTCGTGGTGCGTTTGTATGGGTGTCTGTATTTATACGCATGCAAAAATAAAGAACTTCAGAGGGGGTGGGGGGCCCGTAAACACCTTTCCCACACCCTCCTCTGGCTACACCAGTGAACCCCTACCAGTGCGGATGCCTGTATAACTGGTGGTCGTTACTCATGGCACTTGAATAGAACAGCAACAGCAGGAATTTGGTGAAGCTTGTCTCGCTTCTGCTGTTCTCGTTTCCACCACGCTCGATCAGGCGTCGTTATCACCGACGCTCTCTCTCTATCTCTCTCTCTTACGTGGAATTTCGTGCACGTGCCATGTCGATTGAAACGTTTCAATGTCGAAGCGGAAGATAACGCAGCTGTAGCAAGGGGCGTAGCCAGGAATGGCACACGGGCGCGTGCCCCCCTCTCCCCGAATTTTTTTAGCCATGACATAAAGAGCGAAAAATGACCATTTTATTGAAAAATAAAGCATTCTTCTTCTTTTAAAAAATATAATGAATGGGTGCCGCCCCCACCCCACCCCAATAAAGAATAGACATTCTGGCTACGTGCTTGGCTGCAGCCAAGCAAAAACTATGCGCCAGTCTTCACGCCTATTCTTGTGCATTGGCTAAAACGGCACACGTCACAAAGCTTTAATTGGTAATAAAAATTCTTCCAGCGCCGTTCGCAGACATGCGAACGGTGCTGGAAGAATTTCCAGCATACGGATGTAAGGCAACATACGGATGTAAGGCGAATCTGGCAGCCTTCCTTCGACAAACTAACGCATTTCTACGTTTTGCGAGTTTTCAAGATATGCTATGTCACTGCTATTTGTTAAACACCCTCCGCTAAGCTTTGAGGTGATGCATAGTTTTATTGCATCTTCATTTCATTTCACTTTATTTTCAATTCCGACATGATAGATAAAAAAACTGTTTGGACCCATAGCCAAAGGCTAGAAATAGGGTCCAAATGATGTGATACAAGATAGCACAGTATCCAAACGATAGCACAATGCAACAATAGCACATGTAGCAAAACAATAGAACAAGACATTGACCAGGATACAAGATGCTAAACATTGCGGATATAGTAAATAAGGTTAGCATTGTACCGACAATATATATGCAGATACTCGAACTTAGGTAAGATAACAGATACATGTAATTTTCTGTTATTTTGACCATACCACTCTTGTACACAGGTGTACAAAGAAGCCTTCACTTAAAAATGCTCCGATATGTTGTACCACTGCTTTGTTAAACTTTAATGTCGTAGTATAGCCACCTCCTTTTTAGGGGCGAAGCTCCTTATCGTCTACGGCAATCCCTTGTCCCTTCGGCATACCCAGTAGCGTCTCCCTTAATGGATGGCGCTGTCCTATAGCGACAGACGGACGTACTTCGGAAGGCGGGCAATGATGGCTCCAATGGGCGCCACTGGTTATGTCGAGACGGTCGTCGCACGCCTAGCAGCAGATTACTTTGTCGCTGTTTCGGGCTTAAGTTAAGCCTGCTTTCCCATGTTAACGTGCTGGGCAAGCACGTACTTGCCTAACAAAGCATGCTTGTGCACGAGTTCGTACAGGCTGCAAGATTCAGCCTCCGTGATTCGACGCTGAGGCCTCTGTGCTGCAGTCCGACTCCCCAATTCGATGGCCCACAAGAAAGAGAGATGCTCTCTGGTGACTTCATGCCGCGTCATGCAAAGTACGCCGCCAGGACTGAACCCCGCGCGGCAGACGCCAGCGTTGGACAAAGGCACCATCTTGCTGCTTCGTAGGAGTTTGTCCGCCGTCTGACCGATCAGCGTCGTGTTCCCATTTGACACAAGCGGTCTCCAGGAGTACCGTACGGCATTGTGGTGGTGCTCGGGTGCACTGCCCGCCATCGTCAGCAAAAGCGCACGCCAGGCCAGCTGGCGGATCCCGACACGACAGACAAATCTTGAATAAATGTGTTCTGGACAGCCATGGACGTCTTGAGTGCAGTACAAGTACACTCGGCAATGACTGCCGTGCAGTCCGGAGATGTGCCTCCTGCTGGTCAATGAAGATGTCATTGTTGCTGAACATCTGTTGTTGGGATGTTTCAACATTGGAATCGGGGAAGCTTACTATTTGGGGTCAGAGCGTGGAGCTTCACTGCACTGCCATCTATGATGAGCTGAACCTCGCCAGACAAGAAGGTAGTCTCCACCCAAAACCATGTCATCGAGGATGAGAACGGCGGCAATGAATTTGGTTCTGGCTTCAGTTCGCAGCTGCAAATCCAGTGCGCCGACAGATAACGCGCTTCCATCAAGACCTTTCAAGGGTGCCTCGGACCAAGGATGGAGGATGGCTGGGGTATGAGAAGCGCAGTACGAACAGCTCCGGTTTGTACAACAGCTGCAAGGTCTCCGATTCCGTCAACGCGGACTTGTACTGTAGGAAAGCGGTCGTGGTGGGGATATGGTAAATCGATGTTGTACATGTGGTGGAAACACGTCGTCCATCCTGACATCAAAAACCGGCGGGATGTCCTTTTTCTGGACTAGCTGTGAATATAAGCCGAGTTCGGTGTTCGTGTGAGGGATGGATTCCGAACGTCCTGTCGGCGAGCTGTGCTGTTTAGCTGCAGCCTCGAGGATGAGCCCTTCCTTAGCTTGATCCTCGGTAGTCGTCTTGTTGGGCGTGCATGTTGGGCGCGCAACAAGCGATGTCTTGTGGGCGTGCATTGGTCATGGTGGATCAGGCCGAAAGCAGCAACGAGCCTTGCACTTCATTCCAGGTCAGGTCCGTCTGCATGCTCCCGTATTTATGTCACGTCTCGGCACCACCAGAAAGGCAGGCGATGGCCACCTGTCATTTATAGTTGTCGGGCCAGGCATGCCAAGAGCCGAGTGTGTTGACAGTCGGCACCCATATGTCAGCGTCATTCTGGAAGCCTCGGGACTCCGGTACTTTCAAAAGAGCGATGTATGATGAGGCGACCGGCTGGACCCCGGAGCCCAACGACGCTAAGCGGTCGAGATGTTGAGGAGTTGCGTGAGAGCACGCAAGAACTCTGCGTGGCCCTCAGATGTGGTAGAAAGTCGAGGATACGTGCAGAAAGTCTAGGCGTGTTCGTCATGGGCGGAGCAGCAAACAGGCGGCCGCAGGGGGGCAAGGGCAGGAGGTCCGCGCTTAACGGTAAGCAGCGATTCCAGTCTCGTCCAGGAACTCGATCAGGCTCCGGAGTGCTGGCAGTTGAGGACGGGACGGGAAGATGTTGCAAACTGGAGGCAGGCAGGCCCTAGCTGTCTCCGGTCAGAGAGAGCGTCCGGCCGTCGGCACGCTCGTCTTCTCCACCGGCGGCTTTCACTGTGGTCACTGCATTGACTTGTCCTTAATGCCTGCCATAATGCGGTCACGAAGTACTCTATCTCGGAACTTGCCGAAAGCACAATCTTCAGCAAGTTTGTCCAGGCTAACGAAGAAGCCCAGCCGTATCACCAGAATGACGTATTTTTGAATTAGACTTGCAACCACTTCCGTTGCAACCAACCGTTGCAACCACTTACGATGGTCTCGGAGAAAAATGCTTGTTCAGTACACGTCAAGGATCGTTGGCAGGCTAATTTCTGGTGGCTTTGACGATGACAGCAGGTTCCGCAGTAATGAACACGTGGCCGGTCCCCAACAGGTGAGAAGTATACATTGCTCGCTATTTCATCCTCGACATCGCTGGCTATGAAACTTGTTTCTACCCGTTTTTGATACTCATTTCAGCTGATTGTCCCTACGTTGAACGGCTCGAACTTGCCGGCTCCAGGCATTCTCACTGATACAACGGTAGAGAACAGTCTCATCACGGTAAGTTCCAGGCAGCACCAGCGGATAACACTTTCTTCTTCGTCGCCACTGTCATAGCCAGCTCCGAAGAGCAGCTGAAACGAAACAGCATGCTTGATACCGCAGAAAAACACTGCTGCTTTATTCCCTACGCACTTATCTTTTATAGCAACCTGCTGATGACGTAACACGATGCCTATGCAATCTGTTAGTCACTGATAATTATACATCACATATCCACGCATGTGCGGTGGCTGTTATGTTACACACTACCTACCACCCCCTATGCCCCGCCGTGGTGGTCTAGTGACTAAGGTACTCGGCTGCTGACCCGCAGGTCGCGGGTTCGAATCCCGGCTGCGGCGGCTGCATTTCTGATGGAGGCGGAAATGTTGTAGGCCCGTCTGCTCAGATTTGGGTGCACGTTAAGAACCCCAGGTGGTCTAAATTTCCGGAGCCCTCAACTACGGGCGTCTCTCATAATCATATGGTGGTTTTTGGGACGTTAAACCCCACAAATCAATCAATCTACCACCACCTAATCAGCAGCCTCACCAATCGTTTAAACAAGAGCATGGCCAACATACTGGCCATGTGCGCCGACGTCGAGCACAAGACGTGGGAGGCAATCCTTCCATACGTCACTTTCAGGTACAACATGGCTACCAGAGAAACGACGCAGACCACGCCGTGCAAGTGGGGCCTATGAAAGAAGTCCGGCAACGACGCTCGACGGAATGTTACCCAATGTCGCCAACGAAAAAAAAAACTTGAACGTGACTGTCTAATTTCAGCCGCGCCGAAGAGCCCGACAACTCGCCCACCTACGCATCAAGAATCAGCAGACGACCCGACAGCCGCCCGTTACAATTTTCGACGATGTTTCGTGGAATGCAAGCCCGGTGACCGCGTTTAGTGTGGTCACCGATACGCGTGAACACTTTTTCGGCGGAACTTCGGATCGTACAAGGCGCTTCGACGTCTCGGCGCCCTAGACTACGAGGTTACCCTATCGGAAAAATTGCCATGGTGGATACTGGAAAACATGGTGGGCATAGTGGAAATAATAGTGGGCATGGTGGAAATAATAGTGGGCATGGTGGAAATAATAGTGGGCATGGTGGAAATAATAGTGGGCATGGTGGAAATTATGATGGCTATGGTGGGACGTAGTGGAAATATGGTGGTTATGCCAGGACATACTGGGTGGTATGGTGTACAGATGATGGTAAAGTGGAAATGATGGTGGAAAGCAGAGGCTAGATAGTGGGCAATAATGGGACACTCTGCCCACCATTGCGATAATGCTGGGTAGCCCTAAGCACATGGTGGGTGGTGCTTATTATGGTGGGCTACATGGTGTACCAAGTTGAGAAACTCTTCCCACCATTGCGATAATGCTGGGAAGCACTAAGCAGATGATGGGTGCTGCTTGTTATGGTGGGCCACATGGTGTACCAAGCTGAGAAGCTCTGCCCACCATCGCGATAATTCTGGGAAGCAGTAAGCAGATGATGGGTGGGCTTATAATGACCGGCAATTTATATAGTGTACCAATCTGGGATCAGTACACTACATGTTCTACCACCATGATTTCCATCAACGTTAGGCTTACCGACCGAGCCCGTACAATTGTGTTATCCGTGCTTCGGGTTTCAGAATACACGATTTCGACGATTAAGTATGACAATACAGCGCAGCCATGGCATCAATTAACCTAAATGAAGCATTTTTCATTTGTGTATGTGTCCGCTCAAGAAGCAACAAACATCGATGCGACGCGACTTAAAGCACTCCCAGAGAACGTATATTAAGTGTCTTCTCACGACAGCCGCCGCGGTTGCACTCGCCGGCACTTCATCTAGCTTTTGTACGAGAACTCAGACGTGGCGATTCGTATGCTTGGTGAACCAACATGAAGCGTAATGTTTCCGACACACTGCATTCGTTTTGGCCAAGCCTTTAGAAGTTGCTTTAGCGAAAAAGCTACAGCATTGCGCTGGCGCGAACCGCCCTCTACATTAGCGCGAAAAGCATCCAATGCTCCATCAAACATAAATTAGGCGGGCGTATCTATGGAATGAGCCTAGAAGGCCTCATAAAGCGTGAGCAGATGTCACCCTTTAGAACGAGCGCGAAACGGATATTAAACTTGGCAGACCCCGCCGGTAAACTATTGCTGCTCCCCAGTCCACTTGGTTTTTTTTTGAAGTTGTGAATTGTAAAAAAAATAGCACTAGTGCCGTTAACATAGTGCAAATCGTTACAGGCCGCAGTTGCTTGTGTTTAATAAATGTGAAATTTTAGTAGCAGGTGTAGATCTTGTCTATGTGTGTACACGACAAACATAACTTAAGTCGAACCGTAAGTTTGTATGCCAACTAAGTATTTAACACCCATACCACGTCATATTGGTGTGGCGCAGTGGTTAGCGTCTTTGAATGGGAATTGGCAGGTTGCACGTTCGATCCTCCGTGGCGCCATGTTTTTTTTTTACGGAACGGGTGTTTTTTATACTGTTTTTATAGAATTCTTTTTTATTTTTTGTGGCAGCTCGTCACGGTGATTATGACGTCATTTCGCGCTCAAGTGTTGCCGGCACTGCAGCACCCACCATACCCACCATGCGCCATGGTGGGCATTTCCCACCATTCACCCCACTACACTAATCCACTATAATGGTGGGTGGTGGTTTCCACCATGCACCACCATTCGTTTTTTTCCGATAGGGTACCGGAGGGCATTCATCACGGCACCATGAGCGAATGAAGTCGTTATACCGAGCACGTTAGAGAACCGGCAGTTTTCCCCTTCATTGTTGCTATTTCATACGTGTATCTGTTGCTTCTTGTACTTTCTTGTCTTTGTTATTGTACTTTCATATTCTGTTAAAGCATCCGGACGACAGCTTTTCAGGGGGAGCACAGTCACACCGCCCCTTTCCTTCCTTCTCTCACGTTGCCGGTTTATTGCACGCGTTGATAATGCCCCACGCGAACCGCGCCAGAATGTCCGAATGCATACCAGATTAGTTTAGGATCATCTGTCAGGCTCGAGTACGCAAACGCGAACAGCGTTCTCGAACGAACGCGGCAAACAATGATAATGCTCGAATATTCGCTGTCGACGTGTCTTTCCGCAGATCAGTTGATCGACGGCCGACGCTCCGTTTGTCGCTATAAGTGTTAGTGTGTATTGCTGTAAGCTGACTTTTCGTTTATCGGCCACAAGTTCGGCCGAATAAACAGTTCATCTTGGACATACAGATGCCCCGCCGCGGTGGTCTAGTGGCTAAGGTACTCGGTTGCATTTCCAATGCGGCGGACAAGTTGTAGGCCCGTGTGCTCAGATCTGTGTGCACGTTAAAGAATCCCAGGTGGTCGAAATTTCCGGAGCCCTCCACTACGGCGTCTCTCATAATCATATAGTGGTTTTGGGACGTTAAACCTCACATATCAATCGAATATTCGCTGCCGACGTGCCTTGCCGCAGATCAGTTGATCTACGGCCGACGCTTCCTTTGCCAAGCGTTTGCCGCTACAAGTGTTGGTGTGTA
Organism: Rhipicephalus annulatus; assembly: GCA_013436015.1. Lineage (NCBI taxonomy): Eukaryota > Metazoa > Arthropoda > Arachnida > Ixodida > Ixodidae > Rhipicephalus > Rhipicephalus annulatus. Next base: position 97,048 of record WOVY01015435.1, on the reverse strand, counting down.
TTGCTGTAATCTGACTTTCCGTTATCGGCCACAAGTTCGCCCGAATCAACAGTTCATCTTGGACATACAGATTGCTGCCACAGTCAATGTAACGATCACGTGACAATATGAATTGCTCGCCATTGAAAGCTCAGGAACGCACCCTCTGTGACCGAGTGGTTTCGCGCGGCGCGCTGTGGTGCAGCCATATGAAAGTTACTTTTTTTGCGATCTGTTTACATTTCACAATGTTATATCCATGACGGAAATACGTCAGTGGAGTCGTGGTAAACCTTGGCATAAAACACTTTCGTGTTAAAAGATTGTTTTGATCAAAGCAAATAGAATGACGTACGAGATTTGAATAGCTGCTTTAAACGTGCGACACGCCCCAGAACCTTGACCGGACATGTAAAATGCTGAGAGAAATACTAAAACGACTTAGTTATGGGAGGTGGGATCTGACGTGTGCTTGTGTTGTCGATGAGGATTCGCTGAAATTATACGAATGCATTCGTTACTACTGCGAATTCGTCCGCACGTCGCAGATGACGTCAGCAATATATACACTGGTGAAAAATGTTTGTGCACAGGGAGGCCATCTGTAGCGTGGCGGGGAGAGGACAGGAAAGTGTCGGGAGAATCTGCTTATGTTAGCTCGCTGACCGAATATAGGTCGGGCAAAGTGGAGGACTATCGGAGGCTGGGCAGGAAGGTTGCAGACTCGGCGCATTTTCACAAGCAGATGGATAACTTTCCATGGATTATCCATGCCAATGCCATGGATCATTTTCATTTCAGTGGTGTAGGCTTTAGAGTAACGCAGCCAGCTCCGGCAAAATATGAAGAGCATTTTGTTACTGTTTACGTGTCCTATTTTGACGTTTCAATGCGGGAAACAATATATATCTGGTTATTTACACATAAAGGCTCTGGAAGGTCCCTGCAATTCCAATAAAAGAATACTGAGCCGATTTTTTTTTTATTCGGCAGATCACACGTACCTTGGGAATCGATGTTTCACTTATTTTTTTTTACTTTATTTTCGGCATACACGTATACAGGGTTTGCCTGCAATGTAGATCAAAAGGATGACATAAACCTCCTTACTAGGCCTCACCACACTGGGGCAGCAAAAACAACGGATTTAGAAATAATAAATCATCTTTGATAATGAATGAACAAAGACATAATAATTGTTACAGTAAGCGTAACGACACGAGCCTACAGTTGGTCTTCCGGTGCGTTCGGATAAGATTCTGTGCTTGGTAAAAGATGTCTGCTTGATTTTCGACATAGTGGCGAAGCATGTCGCTGAATGAAAGCAAAAGAGAGGGAAGACTATCTTGCTGCGGGGCCTACAGATTAGAATTTACATCTAACTGGACTGTACACTGCTTGTTATCGCGAGAAGTATAGTTTCGCAAATAATGGGCTGGTTTTGAAATCCCAGATTTCCTCGAAGTGGGCGATAACGCCCTGCCTTATGCAGAGCTGGTATTCCCGACTGATAAGAGCCTTCACAGATTACGAGAAGGCATTTGATTCAGTAGAGATATCAGCAGTAATGCGCAGACACTGCGGGATGAAGGCGTCGGCAAAGCACATATAAACATCCTGGAAGAAATCTACAGAGGACCAACTGCCACCATAGTGCTTTGTAAAGAAGGTGACAGAACACCAATAAAGAACAGTGCAAGACAAAATGATAAGAGCTCTCCAATGCTATTTACTGCGTGTCTACAGTAGGATTTCAGAGGTATAGAATGGAAGAGCTAGGTGTAAGAGTTAATGGAGAATGCCTTAGTAACCCGCGCTTCGCCAATGACATTGTATTGCTGAGTAACTCGGGGGACAATTGCAATTCATGATTACTGAATCAGATAAAGAGAGCAGAAATGTATGCATCTAAACATTAATGTGCAGAAAATGAAAGTAATGTACAACAACCTCGGAAGAGAACAGCGCTTCAAGATAGGTAGCAGTGCACTTTAAAAGCGCACATTCGGCAAGCATTCTGAAATCATGACTGTTAGATTGCTAATATCAGTGAAGAGGAAAGTATAAACATCAACAAACATCACACAAGACCGGGTTGACTGGTGGAATATGGAGAGGCTTTTGTCCTTAGTCAATGCACCACCAAAACTCGCCTGTAAATCCTCCCGTCCTGATAATGCTCCCACCCTGTGGCGCCCATGCTGTCACTCTGAAAGATCGCAAGTTAACGGTTACACTGCATTACACAGCTTGCCAATGGTGCTCACTTTTTACGCTCTCATCACAACTGACAATTCAAGCGAGTACACTGCAACAGTGTAGCTTTCACCGCGCGTACACAGGTAGAGGTGAGATGCCGCAGGGAAAAGGAGAGTGCAGAAGCAACGCCTTTTTCTCGGCTCCAACCACGTCATTCTTGCAGCACCTTGGCAGTCATCATGAGCAGGTGCAACCTTCGTCATCTCGGCGACCAGCCACTATTGCATCAGCCGGTCAGTAAAAGCACACCATGCCGATATGTCGTGCACCTGCTTTTACAGTTACACGATAAGTATACTCACTTAATAATAAGGTAGTTCACCAGATGTCAGAAGGCAGAACATTAAAGTGACATGCAACTGCGCTATATATTTCCTGAAGGCTAACAGACTAATATAAATGTCGCTGGAATTGGTACACGTCCTGCTGTGGCGGTACAAAATGTTGCCTTTTGGTGATTACTCGATAGTACAGCAACCTAGTATACTCCACCTACAGGCAGGACCGAAATCGCTGCAGCCTATGCGGGTACTTGGCAGCCTGATTTGCATTGCATCGATAACCTTCCAATGACGCAGACACCTGCAAACATGCCTAAATTGACAACGACTGTTCTTACTTCAAATCGCACCAGCCACAGGCGTCCGCAGAACCTTTTGCAGCGGGGTGCACTCACCATGGGTGGAAGTAGCATCCAGAACACCCAGTATCTCATTCTCTGCATTAGAATAGAAACTTGAGCGAGTTGGCAGGCGTTCATCTTTGCATGAACCACCACACACGGGACAAAGACGAAAAGTGCAGAACAGGCACCTGTGGGACACAGAGCCTGTTCTGTGTTCCTCTTTCTTCATCCTTGTCCCGTACGCGCTGCTTCAACCAAAGACGCACTCTCATTCACTGCCGTGACCTGACCGGCAAGATTAGACATAGTGCGTAACGTGAGGCGGCTGGCAATTCTGAAGAGTGTTTTGCATGAACACGTGGGACCAGAGTTTGTTATTAAGTCACGTAGTTTACGGCTACTGCATAAATGCTATCAGAAATTATAAAGTGGTGCAGCCGTACCCCCTTGCACCCCTTCCAGATGCCCACGACATCAGCACTCGTGTTCTGTCAAGTATACGCACCTAGTACCGCATGCCGACGCTTTACGTGCAAGCAGAAGAGCAGTACGAAGCAGGAGATTTAAATTACCAGGTCACATATAGACAAACTGTGGGATGGTCAAAATTCTGCAAGTTATCTACGGTTTCCAAGTCTAAAAGACTTCAATTTACTAAGATGCCACAGTGCACTAATCTCATATAACACCTTTACATTTATAAAATGAATTGGAATGGTTCATGGTTTATTAGTAAACTTTGTGACCATGCAGTGCAGTCATCTTTTAAGTTTGTCGGTACTATCACAGTTTGGTATTTCCATCCCATGGGAAACAGATGTTCCTACCATAATGAAATCCCATGCAAGAGGCAAGAGGCAAACCTCAGTCCGTGCAGCTGGCGCAACCATCTTCAGTTGAACCATGAGTGGCGCAATCGATGGGCGAATGTACAGTGCAGAAGAGCACAGCTGCATCTCTGTAACAGGCTCAGTGATTCTGAGCAAATGTCATGGGACACACAGTACCATGATACAAAGGGAGAACTACTGTGCTAGCTGCTTCACCTTTGACCTTTTGCATGGCACAAAAGCAAACACAAATACAATGCAAGAAAAAGGTCACATTTACTAGAATGAACTTTGATGTTCTACATCATACGCAATGGGACGTGAGGGGAAAAAAAGAACACTGAAAGAAGAGTGTGTACAAGAGCACTGTATAGAGAGAAGCACAATAGCGAGTCCATTTCAAAAGGATAGTTTCCTACAGTCCCAGCACCAAAGAGAACCCTCAATAAGTTACTACAACTAGCATGTTTGTGATAAATTAGGAAGTGGCACAGTTTCAGCGAAGGTATGCATATAGCGTCTGTCCGTGCAACGTCTTCACATCGTCCGGGGCTATGTGCGTCAGCTTCGCAGACTTGTCACGAGATTTGTAGATTTCCAATACCTTTCCTGTGGTGTTGAAAACTACTGAGACCTGGGAAAACAAAAGAAGAGAGATGGCATTAAGTGCATCCCGTTCTAAGTCATTTATGGATAGAATCTTCTTATAATATAAACTCTAGAATGAAGCTACGGCCCTCACAGAACGAGCTATTCTGTAGAATAGTTATCATATTATACCTTCTTTAAACAACTTTACACATTCATTGTGTCCAGCTCGAAGGGTGTGCTGGTTTTGAGCCTTATTATACTGCCAAATTACTAGGCAATACAGGAAAATTTAAGCATGTACAAACATGAAACTTTCTGTCGAAATGAACAGTGCCAAATAGTGGCCTGAAATATCAAATATTGAATCGAATACAAGCGATTTCTATAATAGCCAAAAAATCACAGTATGAGCGATCACCCCAGTTCAACGGGATACTGAATAAAAATGGGAAAAACTGAAGAAACTTCTGAATTCAACTTGGAAAATGCGACTGTTCTGATAAACAGGGTTATTTTCCGATATTTTTAAACACTTGGCTGGATGGTTTGTCAGTGCACGGCGGCTGCATGCGAACACGAGTCACGACGTCACAGTCGCCGAGGTGCATGCAGGATGCACGAGTTCCCCTCCCCTCCTCCTTTTCTCCACCTGTTCTTTCCTCCCACTCTCCCCCTTCTACAAATGCTTTACTCCCAGCCATGACCATTGCTCGCTACCGATGTTGCTCAAAGCGGTTCTGGGAAACGAAGGGGCAGATGAGCGAGTGGAAGGACGCAAGTGACTGCTGGCCTTTTGGCTTTCCCGCTTCAGGCGTTTATGACGTCACAAAACGCCACCTCCTGTAGTTCACGTCGCGGCCGCTAGACACAGCAGTTTGTGAAAAATGCATTAGGTTCACCATTTTTTCTGCAGTATTCTCCTTTAATAAAGGTTGTCTCTATTGATTTCAAGACCTAATGTTTCCATTTGGTTGAAATCTTGGCGGCAAAAATTTTACTGGCAAGCATGAATGAAAACGAAAAGTGTCTTTCCCTCTGTGTAATGGCTGCACTCATGATTTTAAGAAAAATTTACAGCGGCTTTTACAAGAGTAAGTAATCAGTGTAACCAGCTAGTTCATAGATGCTATGCTAAGCCAAATATGAGTGCCTCCACACGCTTTAAAGAAACTAGCCGAGTGCCAACCCCACTGCGACAGCGCTTGAACGAAGCTAGTTGAACATGCCTTTGATGTTGTGCGCATCAGAATTCACCTATAACAGAGTTTTAAGCTGGAGTTTTCTGAGGCTTATATGCGTGACTACCAGAGCTGCACAAATAAATGTGCAAACCAGTTTCAATTGCACTGATGCGTGAAATAATGAATAATCGGAGTTTCACGTCCAAAAACCAAGATATAATTACGAGAGCTGCTGTAAAAATGTTGACCACCTGGGGTTCTTTAATGTGTAGCATAGGGCACTGCGTACCCTTTTTACATAGTATGCCAGCAAAGTCATGCACACATGCTTGCCTGTCTTTGCAAATCACTGGGTCTCATTAAAATCATGTGATTTTGTTACAAAAGCATGCATTGTTTCTGCAATAATTTTTATTGAAAGTCGGTGCTTCCTTTTTTTGCAGCTGTGCACATGAAAACTGGTAAAACGGGAGCAGACAGGGTGAGAGCAAGTGCAATTCCTGTGCAAAGCTTAAGTTGCAGAAAAAAAATCCTTTTTATGCTTCCAGTGAGAGGGGGGGAAGAAAAAACACAATGAGCTTGGTCATTTACTTTAAGAATTGCAAATTACGCAATGAAGGTGGTCTAAGTGGAGAAATTATATATATATATATATATATATTACAGTCAAAGCTCATTTCAACGAGGTTACTAACAACATGCAAACCAAATATATTTACATGCATGCAGTCATTACATGCACACACTTCCCAGAAAAGTTCATTTTCATATCTGATCACAAATTCGTTATTCTGAGCTTTGACAGTAATGCACAGCAAATCGCAGGTTGAAGCTCATGTGTGTGGAGAGAGAGAGAGATAAAGATGCAAGGAAAGGCAAGGATGTTAACCAGACGCACATCCGGTTTGCTACCCTGCACTGGGGAAGGGATAAAGGGGAGAAAAGAGGTTGCTCATGTGTGTGTGTGTTAGTTATGCTTACCAGCTGCTCAAGCCTAGGAACGTCAACCAAATTATGCCCAATGGGATTTTCCAATAATACAGTTGCCTTGAGTCCATTGGTCTGGTTGGCACCACACAGCTCAACATTCACATATCTGAAACATTATTGCGGTGTGCTTTTTTTTAGTGTTTAAATGATCATTCACAAGAAACACAGTTACATGTAGTGATCCAAATAGTCTGATTGTAATATATAGGTGCATTTAACCAAGCAACAGAAAAAAATGTTAAAATGTCTTGAAAGCTCACAAACAGGAAAGTACAAATTAATATATATTTAAACAGTGCACAGTATCATATTTTAATTTTTCAGTTAACATTTAATTCACGACAAAAATAAATATCAAGTTTGGTTGAAAGTTGATGTAATAGAGTAAAAAATAATAATGAACTATACTCTTCCTGCGGTACTATCAGACGGACTTCTGAATAAAACCATTGTCTGAAACTGAAGCTAAGTCCTTGGTGATACGTAATCGAAGTATAGGTGCAGCGTAACTGTTAATAATACACTGGAGCAAGAACTTTCAATATGAACATGACTTTCAGTTAATAGATGTTCTCGACCTATCAACTTGCTTGTCCTAATCACGTTTAGTGGTGGTCTCACATTCGAACTGTGCCTTTCTATTAATAAGAGTGCAATCTTCTTGAAAGGATATCATAAGGCTTTATTTTGAATAATGTTTTATTAAAGCACCGGTTGGACTCCACTACATTTACAATCCAAATTGTGCATGCGCACATAGCCGGTCAATTAAAAAAAAAGCAAGGTATTTGATATGATATTCAATTGAGTAATTTTAAGCAGTAAATAACTTCACACATGTATGTGATGTGCCATAAGTTAGGAAGACTGTTTTAAAGCAGCCAACTGCCAAAGCAATTCAACAGCAGTGAATGCTCAATAGGATACATAATGAATGTTCGGCCTTTACTTTAATGTTGAACAAGTGCAGATAATATTTAGGCAATCAAATTATAGTTTCTTCAATGAGCGTTTCAGACAGCTAAGCATTTTCTGCATGCAGTGACGCGGCAAGCAGGCATAGAGAGCGAAGGAAGCGCACAGATTCAAAACTGTATTGATAAGGTTACTGCTCTTTAGTTAGGTCCATCATCATTACCCCTGCCGGTCACAAGATTGTGACAAAATACTTTTCTGCATGCAATGACAAAGGGAAACTGCTGCCTTCATTACAAGAGCTAATTCCAAATAAAATATATTTTTAAACATAACAAATATGTTATAAAGGAGATTTATTAAGCAGAAAGGTTGATGCTTGGAAAGCTTGGAAGGCGATGCACCAGCCGCAATTTCCGAGCTCGAGCCACTGCTGCACACTCGATGCTGCTGCCTCTGCGCCGGAGTACTTCCTCTTCTTTACAATGGCCCCACGGAAAAAAAAGGAGCCATCCTGGCGACTTAGTCCTGTGCAGGCGGCGTTGAACCGTGGTACTGCTTGAGCCTCTGGACGTGTACAACCTCGCGGTTGCGACGTCGCAAGTCTGAAGGTGGCGTAAGAGGCTCAATGAGGTAGTTTACTGGCGAAGTTTGTTCAAGGATACGATATGGCCCATCGTACTTTGGCAGAAGTTTGGAAGAGAGTCCAGGTGTGCGATGCGGCACTGACAGCCATACAAGAGCACCCGGAAGAAAAACGGGAGTTGAGGTCTGGGCATCATGAATTGCTTTTTGCCTGTTTTGGTCATCGCAGGTAAAGCGACGAGCTAACTGGCGGCATTCTTCTGCGTGTCTAGCGGCGTCCAAGATCGGTAGGCACTCGGACGCGTCCGGTCGATAGGGCAAAATGGTGTCAATGGTGTGGGAGGGGTGACGGCCGTAGAGGAGGTAAAAAGGAGAGAAGCCTGTTGTCGCTTGCGTTGCCGTATTATAGGCGTATGTAATGAATGGGAGGACTAAGTCCCAGTTAGAGTGGTCAGGCGTCACATACATGGATAGCATGTCACCGAGAGTACGATTAAAGCGCTCGGTAGCCCCGTTGGTTTGAGGGTGGTAAGCGGTACATGTGCGATGTACAATAGCACACTCAGCGAGCAATTTTTCAATGACCTCGGACAAGAAGGCGCGGCCGCGGTCACTGAGGAGCTCTTGAGGGCCTCCATGGCGCAACACAAAATGACGCAGTAGGAAAGTGGCAACCTCCTGTGCTGTAGCCGTTTGAAGAGCAGCGGTCTCTGCATAGCGCGTTAGGTGGTCGATAGCAACTATTATCCACCTGTTGCCAGTCGGAGTCAATGGAAGTGGCCCATAAATATCTATTCCAACTCGTTCGAAGGGTCGGGAAGGGCATGGTAAAGGCTGCAGTTCACCGGCGGAGGCGTGTGGTGGAGATTTTCGACGCTGACATTCGGCACAAGAGCGGACGAAGTTGCGGACGAAGGTATACATACCACGCCAGTAGTAGCGATGTCGAAGCCTTTCGTAGGTCTTGAAGACTCCTGCGTGGCCACATTGTGGGTCAGCGTGGAAAGAGGAGCAAATCTGCGACCTCAGGGTTCGTGGAACGACGAGCAGCCACTTGCGTCCCTCTGGTGCGTAGTTGCGTCGATAGAGAAGCGTGTCACGTATCGAGAAGTGTGGAACTTGGCGCCGAAGCGTTCGCGTCTTTGGGGGTTCAGAAGTGTCGGAGAGATGATTGAGAAGAGACGCAGTCCACGGGTCATTGCGTTGTTCGATAGCAATGGTGTCAAAGTCAAGCGATGACAATGTGGAATCACAAGCGGAGTCAGCTGTGACATTCTGGGACAGGGGGGAACGGGAAAGGGCGTCGGCGTCAGCATGCTTTCGTCCTGACCGATAAACCACGCGTATGTCGTAATCTTGAATTTTCAACGCCCAGCGAGCGAGGCGGCCAGATGGGTCTTTTAACGTCGAAAGCCAGCACAGCGCGTGGTGGTCGATCACGACGTCAAAAGAACGACCATATAGATATGGGCGAAACTTTCCAAGGGCCCACACAATGGCCAAGCACTCCTTTTCTGTAACGCTGTAGTTGCTCTCAGCCTTGGTAAGTGTGCGACTAGCGTATGCGACGACGTATTCCTGATGTTCCGGTTTACGCTGTGCGAGCACAGCACCAAGGCCTACACCACTGGCGTCGGTGTGGATTTCAGTTGGAGCTTCAGGATCGAAATGGCGTAGAATGGGTGGCGTCGTGAGAAGCCGTCGCAAGGTGGTGAAAGCCTCGTCGCAGGCAGGGGACCACGATAAGAGGTCTTTACAGCTGCTGAGAAGTTGCGTGAGAGGTGATATAATAGACGCAAAGTTTCGGACGAATCGCCGGAAATAAGAACACAAGCCGATGAAACTTCGAAGTTCTTTGATGGTGGCAGGTTTAGGAAACGCCGTAACAGCTCGCAATTTCTCGGGATCCGGGAGGATGCCTTCCTTCGAAACAACGTGGCCCAAAATGTTCAGTTGACGCATGGCAAATCGACATTTTTTGAGGTTTAATTGCAAACCGGCGTTAGTTAAGCAAGTAAGGACGTGCTGAAGGCGACGTAAGTGTGTGTCAAAGTTAGGGGCGAAGACCACGATATCATCGAGGTAACACAAGCATATCTTCCATTTTAGCCCACGCAGGATGTTGTCCATCATTCGTTCGAACGTTGCAGGGGCATTGCAAAGTCCGAAGGGCATGACGGTGAATTCATATAAACCGTCTGGCGTGACAAAAGCTGTTTTGGGGCGATCGGCCTCCGCCATAGGCACCTGCCAGTAGCCTGACCGCAAGTCTAACGAGGAAAAGAACTCGGCACCCTGCAAACTGTCCAAAGCATCGTCAATGCGCGGTAGTGGATAGACATCCTTCAGCGTGATCTTGTTCAATCGCCGGAAATCGACACAGAAACGAATAGAACCGTCTTTCTTTTTGACGAGAACCACCGGAGACGCCCATGGGCTCTGTGAAGGGCGAATGACGCCTCTGCGAAGCATGTCGTCTACTTGGTCAGCAATGACGCGGCGTTCTGTAGCGGACACGCGATATGGTCGTTGTCGCAGCGGTGAGTGGGACCCAGTGTCGATGTGGTGTTCTACTGCTAAGGCACGGCCGAGAGATGGTTGTTCAACGTCGAAAGAATGGCGGTAGCTGTCAAGAATGGTGAGGAGTTGTGAACGCTGCGAAGATGTCAAATCTGCAGCGATGAATGGTTGAAATATGTTTGCCGACGTTGAGTCAGGCGCTGAGACGACAGCCAGTTCACAGACGGATGTAGAAGGCACCTCATCGGGGACGGATATAATTCTGGAAGAACTGATTGTCTCGACGTGGCCAAGGCACTCGTGACAAAGTAGCGATAAAGACGACGACTCATGATTATAAATTGGCATTGTGGTTGAGCCTTCTACAAGATCGAGAGCAGCAAAAGGCAGGGGGAGGGCTCTTCGGGCGACCAATATTGGAGATGGTGTGAACAAGACCGTGCCGTCGGATATGGCGCTGCATGAAACTGGCACGAACGCAAAAGAGCATGGAGGGATGTAGGTGTCGTCGCTAACGACAAGTTTAGCGGCAGACTGGGTGTCGACGGACGCTTGGTCATCCAGTGAGCAAAATTCAACCTCAGCCCTAGCACAGTTGATTACGGCGTTATGACGCGACAAAAAGTCCCATCCCAAAATAAGATTATGGGAGCACGATGAAAGAACCACGAACTCTATCGTATACAGAGCGTCCTGAATTGTCACGTGGGCTGTACATACTGCGGTCGGCTGAACAGGTTGAGCACTGGCTGTGCGAAGCGATAATCCGGAGAAAGGCGTCGTAACCTTACGAATTGAGCGGCAAAATCCAGCGTCTATAACAGAAACAGCGGCACCGGTATCTACAAGAGCGACAGTAGGGACATTTTCGACGAGCACATCAATAACATTGGTAGGTGACAAATGAGGACTTGGGCAAACCGAAACTTGCGCAGTTCTTGCCTCAGGAACTGCGTCGTCTAGTTTTCCTCCTCGTTAGGCGCGGGCCGTCGACGCATAGGAGAAGGCGAGCGGCGGCGTGGAGAGGGCGAGCGAAGACGTCCCGACCGAGGGCGGTGGTCGTCCTGGTAGTGGGCTGGCATTGGAGTGGAGGAACCGTATCGCGCGTTGGAGTCAAGCGGGAAGAAAGGCTCACGGTGGTTTTCATTGGTGATATGCGTCCGGCGGCGGCAATACCTTGCGACGTGTCCGGGGTATCGACAAGCATAACATATCGGGCGATTGTCGGGGGTGCGCCACGGGTTAGGGGTGTTGGTCCTGGTCCAGTGAACTGGAGCTGGGGGATAGCTCGCGCGAGGCTGGAACGGAGGCGCAGGCGCCTTGCGAGTTGGCATGGCTGCAGCCGCGGCGTAGGTGAGAGGAGCAGCCACAAGATTAGGTTCGCGAGCAGCTGGTAAGGCCTCGGCGACCTCTCCTTGAATGACGTCACGTAGAGAAGATGGTAAAGTTGTGGTAGCTTCTGGTGTGAACGGCACCAAGGAAAGCTGTCGTGCAACTTCTTCACGGACAAATGCTTTTATTTCGGCTATTAGTGACGCTTTGTCATGACCACTGATCACACTAGACAGCGATGCTAAATCGTGTGCTGGAGGACGTCTTGTCAAAGCTCGCTGCTTCCGCAATTCATCGTAGCTTTGGCAGAGGCTGATTACGTCGTTAACAGTGGTCGGGCTTTTCGCCAAGAGCATTTGAAAAGCATCGTCGTCAATCCCTTTGAGGATGTGCTTACATTTTTCAGCTTCCGTCATTTCGGAGTTCACGCGTCTGCACAAATCGACGACGTCTTCTATATAACTTGTGAAGGTTTCACCCGTTTCTTGTGCGCGTGTGCGCGAACGTTGCTCGGCACGAAGTTTTCGGACGGCAGGTCGATCGAAGACTGATACAATCGACGTTTTAAATTGCGGCCACGTTCGGACGTCTGCCTCGTGGTTTCTAAGCCAAAGGCTGGCTACGCCCGCGAGGTAGAACGACACGCGTGTCAACTTGTCCGCGTCCGTCCATCTGTTTAAAGCGCTCACCCGTTCGAAAGTCGAGAGCCAATCTTCAACGTCGTTGTCATCTGTTCCACTGAAGATTGGAGGCTCCCGCTGAGGAACACTGCCTGGACAGGTGGCCGGAGGAGATGGAAGCGTCTGCTGATCGGCGTCCGGCATAGCAGAAGGTAGCCGTCGAGAACGGAGTTCCAGGATGGTAGCGGGAAGGTGTAAGGGACGGTACCCGGCACGGCTCCACCAGTTATAAAGGAGATTTATTAAGCAGAAAGGTTGATGCTTGGAAAGCTTGGAAGGCGATGCACCAGCCGCAATTTCCGAGCTCGAGCCACTGCTGCACACTCGATGCTGCTGCCTCTGCGCCGGAGTACTTCCTCTTCTTTACAATACTAGTATTTAATAAACATTACTTTCACATTTTGTACCTCTAGAGTTTGGGTAAGGCCTGGGGTGACACAACATACCGAGTACACCGTTGCCAGCCTTTGCAACGTTACCTAAGTACGATGTACCTATCGAATGTTGTCTATATTACATTTAGCACAGCGGGAAGACTGAAAAAAAAAAAAAAAAGGCCATACCTACAGTAAGGAGTTCCACTCGAACCAGATGCTTTATTGTCACCTGCATCTACATGCATGCCAGTGGTTTTAGCAGCTGTCGTGCTGCCACTTGGCTTGGTGATCACTATCTTCAGCTGGGAGCCCTTGAGCTATATGGGAAAGATAAAGTGATGCGGAGGAAATAGACGGTTGCTGCTTGATCGTATCGTTTTGAGAGATGTACGAGCATTTTTATAACTCAGCGAAGGCTTTCTGTCAAAGTTCAGCTGACAATGTCGACTACAGTTAAACTTGCATCAGCAGTACATAATGACACCTAATTTTTATAAAATCAAAAATATTCTGCAAGCATTTCTAACAAGCACTCTGTACAAGAAACACCAAAAGTCAACATTTAGTGGAAAACACAACTGTTTTACAGCTTTCATAGCACTGCTAGCACAGTGAGTACGGCCAAGGTTACACAAGTGGCAAGCTTCAGTTACCTAAACAATAATCACATCAAATCGCCACCAGCGAACTATTTTCACACACACATTTCACATCTCAGCAAATTATCTTTAGCTGCCACAGATAGCCACACTTACACTTCGCACAAAGAGCATAGCGTCACTAACCTCGTGATCTTCCTCAATTATGACTTGTGCATTGGAAGATGTCTTGCCCATTTTGAGGGGAACCTTCAGGGTACCTTCTATCAGAGAATGGTGGGACTTGACCACTGCAACCATGGGGTGATCGGCAGGCGATACTGTTAAATGCACGGCTACCTCATCGGTGGGAACCAAGTGGGCCTGGTGTTCATCGCAGCATGAGCAGAATGAAAAATTGACGTCAGCCCATGCGAGATTATGATGAATTTTCATACCAGTTGAAATAAGGCAGCAGTATTAATTTACCTTTTACATGTAGTTATAACTAACACTTTCATCTAGTTTGCAATTCAGCCCACATGAAAATCATCCTTCTCATTGTTACACAAGAATTATAAATGCAGTTATGTAACGAAATAAAGGTGCACTTCGTTAGTCAAAGCTGTAACTAGTACAGAAAGATACAACTTGATAGTGGGAATAGCGACAACCTAACGCTTGAGAGTAGGCAATATGGCTTGCACTCAGCCATTTGGCACATCTTGATCTCATTTTTCCCCTACAGTGGGTATGCAATACACCCTAATCTTCCATAGACGGCGACCACCACAAAAGCTAATGTTAACTTTTTTCTACGATAACTTTAACTATTTAATTTATGAACACCATGCATTTTGCTATTCATCATTTCTCTTAGTGCCAACACTGCTTAAATTTGGTTCACAAGTACACTTGTGAACCATGAAATCTTCCCTGTACTCCAGAACGACAAGAATACCTTTACATTCAAGGTAGCTACACAAAACAATTTGGTGACCCATGCTTACTGCAGAAGAATACTGAACAAGATATACTCATCATAATGCAGTAAAATGTCATTGCCGTGTATCTGAAGCCAATCGGAAGTTATGCCCTCATTCTCCAGTTTCACTTCAATCACTTGTACGTGAAAACATCTCATGGCGTCATAGGAGACACAAAATACTGTGCTACAGAAGAACAGTGAGCAGCTGACCTTCTTTCGCAGCTTCTGGACCCGGTTTATGACTTCTCTGGCAAGGCCCTCGTCAACCATGGACTGGTCTGGTGAAATGTCCAGCAAAATGAGAACCTAAAAAGAGGTGGCAACCCAACAACTACTGTAGTTAAGATCAAGCTACCCTAACTGCTAGAGGCTAATGTCTTTACGTAACAGTTCTTTATTAGTATTTATATAATATGCAACGCTCAGCTTGAAAACATTGCATGTGGGGCAATGTTCAGTATGCACACAGGTTGAAAATCTCAAACTATAATAGGTATCACGTCTTAAAAAAGTACAGAAAAATTCTTTAGTTGCAATCATTGGCTTTTTAGACGCTACACTGTCAAACTGCGAGCCATTACATTGAGTACAGCAAACATGCAGCAGAAAGATAAAGGAGAACTTAGTGATTAGGTAAATGCGATCAATTGAGTAAGTCTTTTGTAAAAGCACTGGCTATGAACAGATCAACATAAGCATTTTCGAAGCATGCATTTAGTGCTAAATAAACTACAGAAATTTTCGGAGTAATCTTTCATTTTTTTCTGCGTAGGGCTTCGAATGCAGAAGAAGAATGCAAGAAAAAAGACATATAAAAAGAAAAAGAGACAAATAAATGTCACACAAGTAGAAGTAGAGAAAAAGGACATGAAACGTGACAATGAAATAAACAATAACTAACAGATAAGAGTGCGAATGAAAGACCGACAGAAAGTGTTCAGGCAATGCTTCACTCACATCACCCTCAGCGTGTGCTTCATACTGCTTAGACAGTTCTTCGGCATGAGCTCCAGAGAAGCTGTACTGGACACGGATGTCACCAGCTTCTAGCTGGTGCCCACGGATAGTTGGCATTTCACCCTTGAGGTAGGCCTGGATGGTCTCATCCTTCAGGGCCTTTCACAAAGAAGGAAAGTCATCAAAGATTTCTCCCTGCCCACAATTTCTTCTTGACACTTCTATGCCCTATGTATAATACAGCAACCACGAATCGCAGGAAAGTTAATCAGCGTACTGCTGATAGTGCTGAGGCGGAAAGATTTGTACAGGTCTCCTTAATTGACACGGTGAACAATTTCAAGCTTACGCTACATGACGTAAGATTCAGCAGCGTAATAATAAATGTCTTGGAGCATGCATTCATTACGCAGTACGTTAATATGTCTAAGGACGAAGCCTATTTGTTAAATTTTGCTTTTGGAAAGTCTACAGTTAAACTAGAAACTTTAAAAAATAAATGGGTAAATGAACGAAGACAGATTTCTTTACCCTGAAGTTAATGAGGAGTATATAATTAATGTAAACCAGGACATTATCCAACAGCAAGGAGGCAACAAGGCTAGGTAGAACATGAAGATCATTGTCATAGAAACAAAGAGATGACAACACTACAAAACGGTGCTGCAGGAAGCGCACCCTGATCTCCTGAGAGACAGCCTTGGATTCACCCCTGAGGCGCAGTCCGAGGGCCTTGATGTCCGGTTCTGCTTTCATTAGAACACCGTACTTTTCTTTTTCCACCGTGACAGTGAGTTGCCTGATGTTCAGTTCCTGCAACGTGAAATAAGAAAACTGAGTGAAACACCTTCTATGTGAAAGCACACATATTTAGTTCATGACAATAACAAACTTCGCTTAAAAGCTAGCAACTTCGCTTTCCTTCTATACACTTGGATGCCTGCATGAATTCAGCTGAACATAGCGAAATCCTTATGTATTTCTGGCTGTGCTGTCTGACATCACCACTCGGCAATTTCAGCTCGTATCGGTTCAACCACATAAAATGAAAGTCTCCCCTAAATTATCTGAACCGACATAGCTGTCTGAAGAACGGTGAGGAGATACAGTACACTCTCAGTACACGAAACTATCTTAAGCGAAAGTGCTGCTTAAATAGAACAACTACCTCTAACATGATTGGTTTGGTACTTGAATTCTGCACCCTGTTTATCTTTCAGTGAATGAAACTCCTGTTAATCGAAAGACATTTTCTTGATCCCTTCAGGTTCTGTTTAGCAGGAGTCTGCTGTATCCTGGTCTGCATTTCTTTAGCACTGTATGTTCACCAAGTACTTTCTCGCAAATCACAAAGGAATTGTAATGCCGATTCAAGTGTCTTTCAACACTGCACTGAGTTGGCACATGCAAAACAAACACACCTACCTCGAGAACATACTGTTTTAGCGATGCCACATCGTCCAGATACTGCTGGTCTTTGTGGATGACCACCACTTCTCGCAGTGGGTACTGGAAAGTAAATGGACAAAAAAAATAATCAAACTGCTTGCATAATATGACTCTTATTTCCTCAAGGTTATGAATAAAGATATGAAAAAAATTTCAAATTGGGGACATTTCACTTTCACCTAGTAGGTAGTGCTGTGTACACAAGAACCCTTGGAAGACCAGAGACTTTCAACGAAATAAGATTAACTACACACTAGTTAACGAATTGGTCGTGCACAAAAAATATTTGACAGTGGAGCTTTTAAATAATGTCCCATTGAAATGGCGCTTTAAGTACTCGCCTTCAGAGGAAGTGTCTTGCGATCTCGAACAATGCGTCCCAGCTCAATCACAGTCTGCATACGGCTGACGCTTCGCTCCACGACTTCTTCGATGAGCTCATTCCTGCAGAAGCAAAAGCAAGGAACAAAGGCATCAATAATGCCAGCTTGTGCTTTTCCAGAACTGGGAAACACTAAAGCAAGCGAAAAACACAACTATGAGACTGGAGCAAAAAAAAAAAAGTGATTAAAAACCCCAGATGCCCACCTTGGCTCTGGCAACATGAGGTAGTGTATGCTCCGCGCATCTTCCTTGCACGAGAGTTCAGAGAAAAGGTGCCTCAAGTTCTGGTACATGAGTTCTGTCAGGAAAGGTGTGAATGGCGCCTGCCAAGCACAGAGGAGACAAATTACAAACGTGTGATAAACGACACATGAGCCATGCAAAGAATGCATAAGGGAAGCCACAACTAGGTTCGGAATCACTATTTTTCAGGACATTCCTTTTGTTTTCATGACTGAAGAAAAAAAGAGCCAATAGTTGGTGGGGGAAACTGAGCTCAATCTTCTCCTCTTTGCGAATTTTCTGGTGCAAGTAATGTGCTGACAATTTCTGTCTGATCTCGTAAACTGTACACACTCAAAAACCTTTCGAACACCGAGGGAGATTGATGAGAACATTGAAGCACTCTACTAGCTTTGAAATGCAACTAATTCTTTTTACCCTCTACCTCCAGCTTAAACTAGCACAAGGCATGAGCGCAGCTGCTCAACGCAATAATTACCATTAGTCGGATCATAGTGTAGAGAACACTGCACAACGTGTCCAGCGAATGCTTGCAATCCTCCTTTCCACCTTCACCCTACACAAAAAGGAACAGGTTAGGCATGCCACACAGATGGCACTATAGTGAATGTTAATAGAAATTTGTATGTCTGCATGGAAGCATTGCTTATTAAAAAATGTACAATCAAGAGAAGGCATTCAATGCTTCAGTTGTAAAATCTTTTTAATCACTCCTTTGTAGCTCTGCACTCATTTTCTCACCCAATAAAGTAACTGCATTGCAAACCGAACAAATCAGAGCATATGTTCTGAGAGTGAAGCAGAAAAGAAAGAGGAGGATGAAGAGGACGAAGATAGTTATGATAGTTCGGTATGATGATAATTACCTGTCGACATGACGCAAAGCTTAGCAGCTCTACTGTAAATTTAACCTTCCCATCAGTGGGATCTGAGCCCACAACCTTTCAGTTACGTCTTCACCTTCGAACTGAGTAATGCATCATGATGTACAAGTCAAAGACCACCTCTGTGTGACCAGATTTTGCTAGGTGACTTAAGACATGAAGTGTTTCAATTTTCAAAGAGACTTGAAATGAGAAAATGCTACAATTTTATAAAGCCATTAAGCTTTTCTGGGAGTTATTGAAATTTATACACATACTTGTTAAGATTCTAGGCTCCAGATGCCGATTGTGAGCTTTTTTTCTCGTTAGGTCACTGAAGTATATTTACGTTTTATGCACATTTATCAACTGTACTTTGATTTCTGGGCTTAGGTCTTCCAAGCACTAGGCATCGGCCTTGCTATTTGCAACAAGTCAACAATTCCTAGTTAAATACAGATGACATGAAAGCATAAATCTTTTCTTTTATGTGTGCAAATTACAAGAAATAGCACTAACAAGCTACTTTTTTACAATTTCCAAAGAAATAAAAAGAGGAAGAAGGAGAAGAAAAAAGAGAAAACTGTGCATCCCATTAAATGATGAATATGAAATAAATACTGAGCGTAACTGAAATGTGTGTTCATCATAACTGCGTCAAACGAAAGCGCAAGAGGGTTCACAAGACAAAAAAGACAAAATAACAGCCAGAACCTTCACAACTGTTGAATTAGACGGGGACACACCTTGAGCCGTTTCCGATTCATCCGAACGTACCAGTTGGTCAAATGGTCAACAAACTTGACCAGGCGTGGCACAACCGTGTAGAGGCGGTACTCTATGCAAGATAAAAAAAGGCAGATGAAACAAATGTGTACATTAGCGGTGGTGTGCGGGCCTGCTCAGTGATTACAAGATGAGTCTACACCGAATCAGGTGGCACTTCACACCATTGTTTTTGAGACACATGAAGAGACAGTAAATAAAAAAAAACAGCCTGGGATAATATGACAATGATAAATTAATTCCCCAAAGTTTTCTACCAAGCTACGCAAGACATAGAGTGAAGCGTTGTCAGATCTATTGGGCCTGGCTTCTTTGATGCACATTGCAATCGCTTGGATTAGCAGCACAAGAAACCAGAGTGCTCCAACATAGCATCCATTGGGCACCAAATAATACCCCATACATCAGGGACGGGCGAAATGTCTTCAGAAGTTTCGTTCCATAACTTTCAGGTCAAAAATTAGACCTGATTTGTTCAACTGTTCCAAAAAAACTTCCTTGAAGGTTTTGGAAAACCTTACAGCTTTCCAAATACACGCAAGCACACAGATGGAACTTGCTGCATGCTTTCACAGTAGTAGCTGGATGATCACCAGGTGGCCTGAATGCTTTTCTACCAAACTTGTATGCATGTCTCGTGGACAAATCTCTGACAACTCTAAAAATATTTTCAAGCATGCAGGCATCCAAGCCACAATGTCAGACTAGAGAGTGAGAATAAAGGCCCCCGGATCTAGTACTGCGCTGCAGAAAAAACTAGTGCACGCAGATGGGAACACAACTACTAATAGCAGTCAGCAGCAACCAACCTTTCATTTCTGCCTTGACAAAGAGCACCAGACTCTGGGTGTACGAGAGAATCCAGCGGTCCATGTAGTTCGCAGAGCCTGCTTTCGATTCGCTGAATACATACTTCTCGCTGTGTTCCTACGGAGAATGTAACAATCAGATGATTATTTTGGCATACAGCACAGCCATTGAGAAAAAAAAATCACGCCAATGACACCGCTCGCAGACTACTGTCCTCTGAAACTGTGCTAAGCACATGAAGAGCTAACCTGCCACAAGATACCGTAATGCTGAAAGAATCTGTACGCATGCAAGTTGCATCGCAACAATAACTGCAGCAACCAACAAAAAGAGGCTAGTCTTCATGAAATAGAATGTTGTGCTGAAAAATCATTCCAACAAAAGCTTGCACACTGCAGGCTTCACTACAAGCTTCAGCAGAGATAAGGACTATTTTGCCATATTTAAAGCATACATGTTTTCTGATGCCTATTTGTAAACTTGCGCAAATATTCAAATGTTTCAAATATTCAAACAAATATTACTGTAGTTTAATTCAGTTCGAATTGAAATTGCTGAAAATTTTGAAGTATTCGAAATGAAGGAACAAATGTTTATTATGCGCAAGGTAACCTCCAGCAACGGTGGTTTGACAGCAGTGAAGGGGTGCTAAGACGTGAAAACAACTATACAACGAAAATCCGCACTGCTGCATTTCAAGGTTAAACGAACATATTGCCGTCACATCTATTAACCATTTTTTAAATTTAAAAGCTTGTTATATCAGCTTATATGCTCTAAGTAGTACAGTAAATTATAAAGTGTAACATAATTTGCAGGCTAAAACTAGCATTCGAACGAAAGTCAAATCCTGCTACTGTTCATAGTTATTCCCACTTTTTTTGAACCAAAAAGAATGACATTTGCACAAGCCTTGTTCAAATTTTAAAAAATATTGTGCAGGTTATTTGGCTCATGAAAATACACCATATTTCTCTTTAAGATATGTGATTTACAACATCGTTTCGATCAGAAAGTACCCGACTAAAATCACTATGCACTTCGAATTTGCTTCAGGCATAAAATGAACTATTCACTTGAGCCTATGTGTTTGCCCTTATGCTGTGACGTACTAGCCTCCAGTTTAGCTTAGGGGTAAAATGACCACCATAGTTCAGAGGACAGAATGACCACCATGTTGGTTCGGGTTTGAATCTCAAACTAGCACGTATGTTTCATCCTTCCGAAACCTTTTCCTTCAGCAAGATTCGAATAGATTTGCTCAGTGGCTTCGTGCAACAAACAAGTGGGTGACAATTTTTCGCTTTCAAAAAAGTTCTGCAGCAATGAGATCAGCCCTCACTTCCAAAGCGTTTTCTTAGCACTGCCGAGCAGCCATGTAACTCCAGCACACCTTCTCAAAAAGCACGATGTTCTGAACCAGAAACCGGTAGGCATTGTACCAAGGCAGGAACACATCTTTCAGAATGTCCCGAACGCCTTCCTCACGAAACCTCAGGTTCTCCGCCCTCACCACAGGAGAGTTGATCAGGTACAACCTAGAAGATGGAAAAAGTTAAGTCACTTTCCGACAGAGCATCATAACTATCTAATGTGAGCTCCCAATGTGTCAACATGAAAATCTCAACATGCTTGTTTAATGCCTTTGTACCTCAGAGCGTCCGCACCATATTTCTTCACAACATCCATTGGGTCAGGGTAGTTCTTCTTCCGTTTGCTCATCTTCTGGCCATCACTGAAATACAAGGCGCGACATGAACAGCGGAAAGTCAATGGAAGAAATTAACACTGTGTATGAAAGTTGATTAATACAAATAACTTACAGTAACTAAACCAGCCCAGCAATCCACCAACAAATTTTCAAGGTAAGTTCCTTCTTTGTTGTTCTAATCATGTATGAGGTAAGTAACTATTGCACAGATGTTTCAATGATCTAAAACCACCATGTCATTTATTCAGAAGAATGCCTTGGCCGATACACAGCAAGAGTTACACACACGCATGTTTATTTCCCGATCGTTCCTACATTTCTACTGTAAAATGTGTTACTGATAGTACCACGCAAGAACAGAAGCGATTTTCCATTGAGTTCTGTGCTAAGCAAAACTACGAACGTATAAATAGTGCACCCAATGGCAATGGCAGCATGCTGAATAAACAGTGAAACTTGGTTCAACAGTCTACTTCCCGACTGTTCACGCTAAGCTCATGCTCTGCTGCACCACTTGCTACCATGATGCCAAAGAGTAGCTGAGAACGTCAGACTTGATATTCAACTATACATTGTACATTCTTATTTTCATTTTCATGACCTTGCCAGTTAAGTGGCAGTGCTCTAAACACAGCGTAAGAGATACGTTGTTGCATTATGAAATGGTGCAGTGCAAAAGATGTAAACACAACAAAAGGAATATAGGACAAAAAAAAAAAAAAAAAACAGTGAGAGTGTAATGTACTTCCACTATGCGTTTTTTTGCACACAACCATTTTATCACGCAAGTATACCAACCCATCCAATTATCAATGCTTTTGCAATATATTGTTGGTTTGGAGTGCTAAATACGCTATTTCTTGGCAGCTCACCTTGCAAGTACCATGCCATTGGCAATGAGATTCTTGAACGGCGCTTTGCCGAAAAGAGCCGTTGACAGGACCAGCAATGTGTAGAACCTGCGTACAAGTTTTTCACAGCGGATTATATTAGGAAGCGACAAATGTGTCAATTGGAACAGGAAAAAAAGGCCAGCCAGTAAAATTCCCTGAATCAAAGCATATGTGCACAATATAAAAATTGTTTAAGTTTGTTTACTAACAGCGGACAAGAAGCCCAGGAAAAGCAGGTGTATCCGTCTTGCGTCGCAGCTGAGCCCCACAAAACTTTTGTGATGTGCTGCCATTAATTTTTAGACTTTTTTGATGTGTTAACAAGCATAAGGACGAGAAGATTCATGAATAAAAATAAAAGTGAACAACATTCACAACACCTTACAACACATAATCTCAAACTCCAGAGTGCAGTTCATACTTTGAATAACTGTGTATTGAACAAGTTCAATTAGTAAGCCACCAAGAAATTTCGTTCTTCATATTATATATGGAACCCATAACTTGAATACTTCTCAAGGGATTGACTGCCAAGCAGACACAGTAAAGAGCCAAAGCCACAAGCCGCAAAAGACAAGTAATGAAACAACACTAAAGCGTACAACTTCACGCAGACTATCCTCATCAACTATGCTTATAATCACAGATAAAATGTTACAAGCATCTTCACCACTGATTAACTAAAAGTAAAAAAATATATACCGTAATTACTCAAATCTAACGCGCACCTTTTTTTCCTGTTAAGTGCGTTCATAAATTGCATGCGCGTTAGAATCGAGTACGAAAAAAAAATAAATGAATATGGTCATTCTATTGCCATCGGGACTTCCAAAATGGCCGCCCCCTACGTGCGTCGGCATGGCGCGTCGGCCATTTCTGCCTATATCTTTCCCATGTGCGGCACTTCGTACGTGTGCTGAGGAGTTCGTCATTTTGTAGTGCATTAGCGTCGACGGTATGGAAGGAGCGACTCCAAAAACTCAGAGTGCACCACGATGCTGCTTTTAAAAGAAAAGTCATCGCATGTGTAGAAACGGATGGAAATGGGCCGCATCGCGGTCGTTCGGAGTTCCCGAAACGTGCATGCGGGACTGGCGGAAACAAAAGCAGAAGATTGTCGACAGCAAAGCTTCACGCAAAGGCTTCAGTGGACCACAGCAGGGTCGGTTTCCGCAAATTGAAAAGCTGTTCGGCGAGTATGTGCTTGAGCAGCGAGCGGCACAGCGGCCCGTGACGACAGAACTGCTCCAAGTGCGGGTTATGCAGTTAACCTTAGAATAGAAAAAGGGCTAATGCGGAGCCAGTTTAAAGCGAGCAGGTGCTGGCTAACTAACTTTATGAAGAGGAAAAGCTTTTCCCTCCGAAGGCAAACGGGCATATGCGAAAAGTTTCGAGAGGAGCATGAAGAAAAGCTTCACAGTTTTCAGAGGTTCGTCCTAAACTTGCGGCACAACAACGGCTACCTGCTTGGGCAAATCGGGAATGCCGATCAAACGCCTCTTTAATTCGACATGCCTGGCACCACAACCGTCGAGGAGATGGGGGCGAAGCAAGTTCGTGTGCTGACATCAAGCCACGGTAAAACTAGTGACAGCAATGCTCCGTTGCACTTCAGATAGGCACAAGCTTCCCCCGTACCTCATATTTAAACGGAAGACGCTCTCGAAAGGAGTCATTTTCGCGAGTGGTGTGATCGTGCGGGCCAACGAGAAAAATGGGTGCGCCTTGCAATCGATGTCTTAGTTTTTTTTTTTTTTTTCCCCATCGTGGTAACCGGGTGCACGTTACAATCGAGGGCGCGGTAGAATCGAGTAAATACGGTGGTTAATATCAATGAAACTGTGCCTCACCAGCCCCGTGTCTGGTCAACACCTTCAGCAATGAAGTCTGCAGGGAAGCAGTTGTGAAACTCCTTGAAGTTTTCAAAAGGGTAATGAACCTGTGCGTACGGCATACTGCCGCTTTCAAACCAGCAGTCAAACACTTCGGATATGCGCTTCAGGGTTCCTTTGCCTTTCGCTGATGGAATCACAAGCTTGTCTACACTGAAAGGCAACAAAAATGGTAACGTATATTTTTTTTTAGTCATTGTATTGAATTTCGTACTTGCACCATCGTTTAACTAAGAAAAGTAACTGAACACAATAATGTAGAAGCAACAAGATGATACGTACGTTTCACGGTGTAAATCGGTGACTTGCTCGCCTGTAAGTTCTTCGAGTTCTTTGATGGAGCCCACACAGACAACCTGGATGAAATTAAATAAATGTCACCGATGACCCATTGTAATCAGCGTCGAGTACACAACCACAGAAATATCTAGCGTCAAGAGCTTAGAACCTCATACGTCAAGATCATAATTAGAGCTTTCCACTAATATTGAGATATTTTGACGATAGCAATGGTAAAGGTCAATTGATACTAGGATGGTTCACAGCTAATGTGTAAAAAGCGTACCAATGTCTACGTAATTCCAATCTGAGGAAGGAACTTCTGCGACAAAGCTTAACTCCTGTGGGTAGCCTCTCATGAAAAGTAAAGACAGGAAAGTAATTCCTACCTCTTCGCCGTCATCACTGATCCATATGGGGATCGGTGTGCCCCAGTACCGATTCCTGGAGATGGCCCAGTCGTGGGCATCCCGAAGCCAGTTGCCAAAACGCTTCTCCTTGATGAAGTCAGGAACCCTATGATGAATTGTTCAACAATGATGAGCATGCCAAAACAAAATAAAAGCTGAACTTTCAATGACTAGGATTCCGAAATTCAATTTCTGAGATGAGCCACTGAACTTCTTTAGAAAACCTGCACGATTTTCTAGACTAATCCCTGATGAAAGTTCTCAATACACAAAGAACAGAGCTCTGGTGACACCCGAAAACTTTTGGGCAACACAATGCTCCTCTCCTATGAAGAAAAACACTGATTTCCATGCAGGACGCACGCAATTCATCAACACAGAACACTTGGCTGCACAAGCGTTGGTACTGTGACACTAGTGCAAAGCAACCATTATTTACTGCCGAGAATGCTCAGCCAGAAAATGCAAGACTAACAGGCTTGACGCCCCATCAATACCTTTTTTTGTGCTTCATGCCGCAGCGTGCTTAAACTAGCGTGTGACACACAAAAAGAAACAAAAAAAAAGATCACACCACTTACATCAGGGCACATTACTGCTGTTTTGATTTAAAGAGACTCCAGCGATACTGAGTGGCTGGCACTCAGTATCGCTCAGGAAAAATATGGATTTTCAGAAAAAATATGGAGTTTCACAAGTGGGCAAAACCCAAGGTAGTGGACCTATAAGGTCCTATACTATTGATTACGAGGTAACCATAGCAGAGGGCTCAAGATTAATTTTGACTGCCTGAACGCACATCTATATCTGTGCACATGAGTGTTATGGCATTCCAGCCGCATCAAACTGAGGCTGCCATGGTCGCGTTTCAAGCTGGCTCTTTTGCGAGGACGATAAGATGCCCAGAATAATCGGAACGCGTTGTGCTCACCAGTATGTCTCGGAGTTGGCCTTGAGCAGATCCTCTTGCATGTGTTCGACTCGAACAAACCAGGAAGGCACTGCGCGGTATATCAGCGGAGTGTCCGAGCGCCAGCAGAAAGGATAGCTGTGCTTGGAGGTGCTGTGGTTCACGAGGCGACCCCGGTTCTTCAGATCCTTGATGATCTCTTTGTCGGCATCCTACGTGAACAGACAGACACCAAGGATCGCTTTCTTTTCCCTCAAGAAACCAAGATGAGAGCATGCCAGGCATGCAGGGCGTTTTGGCTAACTTGTGCCTAGTATACTGTTTAATTTCATGCAAGGAAACACAGGAACAAAATTTACCAGGGTCGTTAGCATGAATAAAATAATTTGAAGTTGCTGAACAAAAAGTACTCTTCTTCTGAATAAGTTGAAGTTACTATTTTAAATGTTCATTCAGCATTTTTTGTTAATTGGAGAGTGGTGATCTATTATTAGCATGAAATATTTCAATCTTTAAAAACAAGTTCTACAACTTGTGATCAAAATTTCTATTGATATAACTAAGTGTTAGTGAAGCAATATTTGTTAATTACTAAGCTTGGCTGATTGAAAGAAAAATATCTTAACATGCTATATGTAGCAGAGAACTATACTAGACCAATTCGACTTGTGTAGTACAAATGTTTGCTTTTGTAATACCTAGTACAAGTTAGATAGAACACCGCAAAAAATATTAGTAAATAAATGTGCACAATCAAAGATGTTTATCTGAAACACAGCTGGAATACACCATTTATTTCGTTCATTAGCCAGTTTTTTCTGTTAATGAACAGAGTACACGAGTGCAAGGCGATGGCAAAAAGACACTTGCCTTGACGTAGAGCCCGAGGAAGTCCTTCACAGGTTCAGTAAACTTGCCACTTGCATCTACAGGGCAGACTATTTCCTGCTCTTTCGTGATGGCTCCATGAGAGAGGCACACTCTGTAATCGTCCTAGTACATGATGCAAGAAGAAAACATTGGAAATCTATAGTAAGTTAAATGTATGTCATGAGATGGTGACAGCAGACCATCAGATTAAAATAGCCACATCAATTATTCACAGGTGAGACAAAAATGGCATACATGCACGACTTTTACCATCCATTCAGTTGTACCAGCGTCTCCTGCTCCTTCGCCTGCTCCAGGCGAAGGAGCAGATTTAAATGGGAAGCGGCTGTCGGTACTAGTGCGGCGTTTCGCCGCCAGGCGCCGCAACCAGAACAAATATGCCGCCACACCGTCTTTCGCGCGAACGAATGCCGCGGCTGCATTCTAAGCTTCTATACGGCTCTGTGTTCAGCTGTATTCGCATTATTTAAGGTGTAGCGGAAACTTGGAAACAAGAATCGTGAAGCACTTGCTGTTCTCGACACCCAGCTCATTTCAAAGGAGTGTATCGCTCGCGACTACTTGGTCGAGGCGCCACGCGCGTCTGCTAGGCCGATACTAGATGGCTCATTCCAGTACTCCATGGAAGATCGTTTTGTCCCCGTGGCGTTTGCTTGACAGAGAGTTGCTTTTTTGACTAACTGAAAGTCGACTTTTGAGAAAAGCTTTTGCCAGGAGCTAATATTAAAAGCTTGGGTGCCTAATGTTCCCCGATGCTTGCTACTCTCCAGTGGCGTAGCACATTATGCGCAAGCCTGGAGTTCATGCACTAAATAGCACAAAATGCCACTAGAATGCTTCCAGAGATAGAGATCATCATCCGTTCTCTTGGTAAAGCCCGACATATGTGGCCACCGAGAAAAAGCAAGTGTCAGAAAATGAGGAACTACGGCAGGTGATTTCACCATTTGAGAGCTTAAACAATGAAATCATTGTGAAATAAACAAGAACAGCTCCATATACGGCCTGATTTCTGTGATCTTTGCCTATGTTTTGAACAGGCGCTGTTAAAGTCTGAAGTCTAATGCCAAGTCTCTACTTGAGCCAAGATGACAGGCATAAAAAATGCGGCCTGTGGTCAGTTGTTTGAGCTCGTCTGCGTATTCGAGGACGGATTGTTGTAGACTTAGTATCCGGCTGCTCAGCTTTGTTTCTTTCTTCACTCTGGCAAGTTAATTTGGTAATGAGCACAATAGAGGCCGAATGGCTGTGTGGTGTCTATGGGCTTCCATTTAGCTTCGGGGCGTAATGTTAGCTTTGCACACGACAGTGATCGCGAGACAGCATTGTTACGGATAGACTCATTTGTTGACTGTTCGGATGCAGCGCACTCCTGTTTAGTGATACCAATTGCCATGTTGCCAAATGTGAGGGGTAGTCTGCAGCCACCACTACTTATAATCTGTAAAATACACTGGTTGTAAATGATGGTTACATATTAGAGTGTAGTATGAAGATTTATTAGGAGACCAATTGTTCTGCCTGATTACTGCAAGCACACTCCCCCGAACAATAGCGGAAGCTGCGATTTAACGGAGCTACAGCCGTACAGTGCATTAATGCGATAGCTTTAAATGCATCATCAAAAGCAAAAATTGATCGCCGGCGGCATCCGGTGTTTTCTCGCATCAGTGGCGTGAACACGAGTGATGCAAGAAATCGTGATTACGTGAAAACGTCATCAGACGATGTCACATATCATAAATGTTTGTGACGTATTTGAAGGTCACAAAACTTGACAGCATCATATAATATCTTCGCTTGGGGCTTATCCTTAGAGCAGTGCATAGCCAGCTGAGGAGCAGAAAGCTAGCTTTGTCTCCAATCGTGAGGCAGAAAGAAAACAATTTTGGGCGCAGAAATATCCTGGAGGAAAGTAGGAAACATTCACTGCATTGAATCGGAAGAAAACGAGGATAGTTTTGGCTTTTCAGTCGTCTCAGGTGAATCCATAAGGGGACCGGCGAGTTTTTTTTTTTTTAAACTAATAAGAAATGAAAAAAGAGCATATTTTTTTTCCCGTCAGATATGCAGAGTGGTACAAAGCAGTATTATACTATACTGAGGCATGCAAATAATGAGGTTGCAATATCTAGAAAGAGAAAATAAAATACGAACGCTATAAAGCTCCAACGAATATATTGAAATGGTAGCACGGCCTGACAGAGCCTGGTGAAAACAGCACGCCGCTATGTTCGTGTTACTTTAATCCTCCCTGCATCAGTCAAAGCCGTCAAGAAGCACTACTGCAAATTAACTCGCATGAATACATGAATTCGCAAGCTTTCTAATACGTGCGGCTATTCAGCGCCAGCATCCCGAAGTTTACTCGCGCTGCGCAACCATGCGGCAGCGGCGAGCGTAGGCGGAGCGCGCACTCGACGGCCTGAAGAAAGCGTTCGCCCGGGCACTGAAAAAAAATACAGGAGGCGCGGGTTGTACCTACCCAATGATACCGGCTGGCGATTCTCTCTGAAACTCATGTAACTTGGAAAACTACTCATGTTGACAGCCTTTTCTGGAGTGCGCCACACTGTACATACACCACGCAATGTATATAGGCCTTTTTCATCAACACAGCTGTTTTACTGTGTTATGCATCAGCTCTCCTTGATTATACTTCTAGATGTTCATCTTTCCAAATTATTTATTATGAATGAGGTGTGTACATGTATGTAAATCAGTTTAAGTACTTGGTACATTCAAATAACCGTAATATTCAAAAGCAAGAAAAAAAGGGACTCATATGCTCAAGGTGATGGCATTAACTATGGTCATGAAAGCACTTTAACTGCCTTCAAAAAGCGAGAAGTGATGACTAAATGCATGTGCACAAAAAAAAAAAACTTAATGTTCTTAAGCTAGTATATGCTGGTATAATCTGCTAACACAACTTTCCACCCAATTTAAATGTAAAGCTGGGCTTTCTAACAGGCACAAGTTGAGTACCCAGTTTTCGTGCTTATAACCGGCCCCTTCATTTTTGACATACAAGAAAGCCCATCCAACATCACTGTAATATTGCAGACTGATGTGAAGCAGAATGTGAAAGCCGTACACTACTAATTCCTTGACTTTCAATGCCGGTACTGCATGTGAAGAGTATACTAAAGAAACTGCGTTATTTGCGTTTCACACTGGTAATTTTTCGCATTAGAAGAAACAAGAAAAAGTAGAGAAAAACTTAGAAAACAGGTTGAGCCTACCTCACCAAAGTACGGTGCCTGGTGAACGACTCCTGTGCCGCTATCGGCTGTGACATAGTTGTCAGAGAACACTCTAAAGGCACCTTTGGACTTGTGCTGGAACAAACGAGGCGAAAGCGTCGACAAATAACACCTAAAGAAAGTACAGGAAGTAAGAAGAACCAAGCCTCGCAGCATTATAAACAAGGTAGCGGACATCAAATGCAGAATCACTTTGAGATAACTTCAGCACCACTTGACAGCCACAGAGAATGTTAGTATACTGAAACTTGATTGTTTGTGCAATTATTTATGGTGCCTCATCATTTTTATAAGGAAAACATGCCGACATGTGACAGTGAAATGTTGTATGAGTATCTATTGCCAAGTATTTCATGAACGTGCAGCTTCAGTACATTATTTCTTAGCTCAGCTATGACACAATGCAATAGGAAAATATAAGCACTCTCTGCAATAGCCAGAAATGAAACCATAAAATGCCGGTTTTACGAACATAATTCAGCGCAAGCTGTACAAGACAAAAAAACTAAGGGATGGCTAACATTGCTTTAATAACCTTATTACATGTTAAAATAATAGGTGCTAAAGTGGAATAAACACACCTGCTGAAAGTACGGGAAGATTGGCTCGTATGTCTTGCCAACAAGTGTGCTGCCCTTGAACCTGTGCAAAAAAAAAGTGTGGTAAAAAAGAATTCATGAAAAAAGTGCTCACCACACAAATGTGGGAGGTGTACTACGGGGTACATTTTTATACTTGCCTTTCTAAGATGTTGTAGTCTTCAGGTTTCTTGTACAGGATATCCAGTCTTGCTTCCATCATTATATAAACTTTACCAGTGTTGTTGTCTGAAAGAAACACAAGTGCATTATTTTTGAATAAAAACTAAACCTTTGACACCCCCGTTCGTGATCTCTGCATTACAGAATAATATATACTTAAACAATTGCGGGGCAGAAAAATTTTTTTTTCCTTAGATACTTCTTTCTTGAGGTTTAAATAATTGTACATTGCACTTCCTGCATGCTTACTGCACCGTGCCAGAGAAGCTATTATAATTTACTCCCGCTGGTGACGTAGCACATGTGCCATTTTACTATACAAAATTTTTTTCCCCATAATATACAGGCCCAACTTTGTCGGCTATATCTGCAGAACATTGCAAAACCTTTAGACTATAGGAATCCACTGGAGCTCGAATAAGCACAGTTCCGTTCACCCGTTCTATGCTGTCTGGCCTCCTTTACACACATTTAAAGACAAATTGAGCAAGACTATCAGCATAACGAAAGTGCTGTATTCAACATAAAGGCTTCTCATGAAGTTCAAAAGTACGAAGCCAATGAGTGTGCGAGTGAAGTTAGTTAATAGAGATACAGCAAAGATTGGCCATTGCTGCAGTCAAAGGGGAACAACTACATCTGATGCTTCTGTTGGAAGTGTATAAAGTTACGCATTTAGTCAGGGGTTACCAACCTTTCAGCTTGACATAAATCATTTCTGGGTTGACACACAGGGCCAGATTGCTGGGCAGTGTCCAAGGCGTTGTGGTCCACGCGATCATGGAGACACCGGGCTCATCGTCGAGTGGAAAATTGACAACGACTAAACAACAAAGCAGGAGAGAAATAGAGAAAAATTAGAACAATTTTTTTATTGGTCAGGCCATTCGGTGTCTGAAGATAATGACTGCAAACAGGTGCATCCAACAAATTCAGAATATGCGGCCACGCACAAAATACTACTTCAACAAGCCACTTAATAGTGTAAACTGTGTGTGAAAGACAAACTTTGATTCATGCTGATTTGAACAAAATTTGCTACAGGGTGAACCCCATTCTTTAAACTAGTACGAGTATTGTAGCGCAGTTGGATGTCCCAAAGCAATACTGGATTCGCAAGAGATCCCGAAGTGGAGGCCTACTGATTATAATTTTAACCAAAATCTGTTTCAATCCACAGCAGGGCAAAGGCTTCTCCCATTCTTCACATTGCCCTATCTTGCGCAAAATGATTCCATTTTATTTCTGTAGAATTCCCAATTTCATTGCTCTGTCTTCTCATCTAAATAAACGAAATATCAGGGAACAAGCATGTACATTTCTCCTCATCAAAACAAAAAAAGAGCACTGATTGGTAATTGAACATGTGCAATCAAGCTCGATAGTTAAATACGAGAACTGCTGTGATGGGCAAAGAAGCCACTGCATCTGCTAACGTTCCAAGCCTAGTTCATAACGAAGGCAAAACCATGTGGGCCTCACCATCCAGAAGGACAATACCTCGTAAAATGTTTCAAGCATACCTGCAGGATCCACAACTTCTTTGTAGTTCTGGCCAGATTCAAAATTGGACAAGGGTGTGTTGCAGGCTGTTGAGTAAGGCATCACCTGGTTACCAGTGAATAAACAATCAATTAGGCCTAAACCCATAATCAGACATAAGAACTCTTACACAGAAAGAGCCCTAATTCCTTGGACTAAAATTTGTAAACAAATAAATAGCTTTTCATCACAACGCAAGCACAAGGGCGCAGACAAAACAAAATAATAACTGACTTGTCAATTTTTTCACACCTATCAGTTCTGCCTACAGTAACAGCACTACATAGATTGGATGAACACATTTAATGCATTTCCAGCAGAGCTAGGAGAAATTCACAGCTGCAAACAGATTATCAATTCACTGTTACTTCCTTAACTGCAAAAACATTTTCAGATTTATTTTATCAAGTCTACCAGATTTACAATAATACACAGCAAAAATCATACTGTATAGAGCTTCTTCTACAAGTCGTACTAGCTTTCGTGAACGAACCAGTAGTGGAACAGCACCTTTTAGGCATCATACTTGTGGAAGTTCACAATACAAAAGTGATTTATCTATATGATGGTAATTGCAACTTTGATGTTATATATAGATCCACACCAGGGACACAGTGCACTTTCTGCTGCAGCCAGTCAGCAGATTTTATCGGACATATTCACTAGTTTTCTAATGTACAAGTCATGTTTATTGTAGTATTGTGGTCAAAATTTTAACCTGCGACATCCAAAATGAAGCAGCCCCTATGACAGTGGCTTTTTCAATTTACCCCCCCCCCCCCACGAAGAAGAACCTGAAACTACTTTTTCTTCATAGGAGCACAACAGGAATGCTATAATCAGTACACTAAAACAAAGTTCAAACAAAATCTAACAAGTGACAGTAGCTTGTTGAGCTGGAGATCTGCCAAAAGAAGACTAGATTATCCCGTAAATTCAGCTCTTAACATTAGATACACAACTATGTACAAAGCATGCAGTCTCTACACTTAGCTTGTGTGCGATCCTTCGATATTTAATGGCTTCATTTTTGTCATCTTGGCAGTTCATAGAAGGACACATCCGCATGAGACATATTAAACTTTTGCATTAATAACGGAATAGGCTTACCTTGACTCCCTTATAGACAAGGCCCTTGTTGTACAGCTGCTTGAAGATAAACCATACTGACTCCATAAACCAAGGGTACATTGTCTTGTAGTCATTTTTGAAGTCTATCCAACGTCCCATCCTTGTAACAATGGTCTGAAAAGGTTCAGTCACACATCTTAGCAAAGCATCTACAACTTTGGTGTCCTCAGAAATGACTTCTATTATTACAATAACTGCACTGAACTTGAGCTCTTGCTTGGCACTACATCACAAGTTTAGAACTGCTTGCAAGAACTTATTTTCCAGAACTTTCTGTATCACTAAGGCTTCGTTCTTTGCTTTAGTCATCCAAACCATTAACAGAAGAAACATCATTTCTAGCATTACATTGAATGAACGAAGTGGCTGAATTGCCATTATTTTCAGCTGACTGGTCACAGCGTAACACCAGGCGCTGCTCAAGCAATGCAAGCTACTGTAGCATATAGGTAATGCCTACCTCCCATTCTTCGGAATATCGCATGACAATCTTTCGGCATTCGGCGTTGTAGTTTTCAATCCCCAGCTTTTTCACATCATCGGGGCCTTTGATGTTGAGGGATTTGTCGATTTCATATTCCTAAAGAACAGAAAGATGAGGTACATCACTTAGACCAGGAAGGCAATGTTATTCTTGCTGCAAATTGTCAGGCCAACACTTGCACAATCTTCTGTTCAAAATCAAGAACAGCATCTCAACAAATCAAGACAATAGAGAACTTTTAGGCTTACAAAGATTCAATAAAGTGTTTTCACAGATCTGTCATCACACATTCAGGTGTGACAGAATGTCAACATGCATATGCCAAGTGCAATGCCCTTAGCATTTGCCACCTATACATCGACTATTCCAATTTTTTTTCACCGGAATGTGCAAGGTTCAACTGCAGAGCACACCTGTGCTTTTTAACGGCTGGAAGGTATGAGATAAGCAGGGTGAACTAGGGCACAATTCACTGTACGGTGTAAGCAGTTTGCTACACTGTTTGCATCAGTTGCCATGGTTATCTGCACAGCACTGTTTGAAAAAAGCTGATAAGTGTAGATTAACAAGTTCCACCTGCAATGCATTCCCTATACTTCCTTGTTATTGCAAGTGCAGGTGCCAATAATAAGTAGATATGGAAAAGAGGTGAACAATTAGAAGCCCACAGGAAGTGTTCTCATTAAAAAAAAAGGAAGCAGAAGCAGTGACTGCAAGTACATTTAGCTGCACAGCCTGGCTACTTGTGTTAGTAGCAATAATGCCTCGTGGATAAAAAATGTAGCACCAGTCCTCCTGAGGCTAACAACGTGGCTGATGGCATTTAACCAAACATTGCTCGGTGCCAGTAAGTACCATCACAGATGTCACCGCATGTCCCCGTTACGAGGTGCTGACGTGCTGTGCCGTCAATAAGTATTAGTTTTTGTTTGAAAATTATGAACACATACGCATTATGGCCACAGAAAACTTAAAAGGGTAGAAGAGGCCCTACCTAGATGACCAAAGCGTGAGAACCGACCACCTCTACGACTAAGAAATAGTCTTGCTCATGTGCTTGGCAATGTTCTTTGACAGTGTAGTCATCAATTTTGCCGCTCGTCATGTCAGTTTAGGGCATGCACTTGTTGTCCCAGACTTGTGCTCCTGCGCCTTTGAGGTGGAATCGCAACACCTTTCTGAATTGATACACGGCTACAGCCAGTATGTCAAATTGCACGGTAAAAGTACGCTCACGAGTTGAAATAAAAGTAAACCCGAACTATGTGAAAGTACAACTTACCACAGGTAGTCCATGACAATCCCAACCAAAGCGGCGTTCAACATAAAAGCCAGACTGGTGTGCAAATCTTGTCACAATGTCCTTAATGGTGCCTGCCAATATGTGCCCATAATGTGGTAATCCGGTAGCAAATGGTGGGCCGTCGAAAAACGAGTACCTAGGAAAAAGTAGAAATAAGCTTACTTGCAAATACGAACCCACTCAGTCTTGCTTTTGGCAACACAAAACGATTATCATATTTGTCTAATCTCATAAACGCGTCGCATGTCTGTGACGTTGTTTCACAGCCTAAATAACAATACATTCACATCTGTCACTTCCTTATCACGCTATAAGCAAAATGAAAACTTTAGGAGACCGGTTTATTAGTGGCATCCCTATGCACACAGCGCTTGGTTTGACATACATCTTTCGACCGTTTCGTCAAACGGGCATGCGTAGCTGACCAGTGGCGCTAAGCCGACGTGTTCAGCTACACGGAACTGAATGCAGACCGAGTCGAGCACCGCTTCGCTTCAATACGGCCGCGCTCGGACTTCCCGTTTCAATCGCGATCAAAGTGGTAAACGCTAGTCGACTTCGTTCAGGATCTAAAGCGCCCGTGTGGCGGGACCCCGGGTAATAAACTTACTGCACAGAATAACAAATATTCCCCGCTTCACACGAGGCACATACCGCGTGCTAACCACAGGCAAATAAGGATAGTAATAAGGATTTTCGCGATACTAAACCTTAATCACAGAAAAGTTTAGTCGAGTTGCGTACTACAGGCGGTCGGAGACCACGGGTGTGACAGATCGGACAGTCTGCTTACTGCGCAGCTGTTTCAAGCAGCACTCCAAAATGCGCCACAGTGGCCGAATCAAAACTCACCTCGGTCGGGATTTGGAAAGTTTCAGACTCGTCTGAAACGCGTCGATCTCCTTCCAAATCTTGAGAATGTTCTCTTCCTCGGCCGAGAAGTTTATGTTTTCCGGAACTTGCTGCATCTCTGGCGTCGCTCGGCTGGGCTCTGGAAAAGGCACACATAGAAGAGAGACTGACGCAACTTCAGCAGCGTAGTAGTCATCAAAAAACCGGTGTGTACAAGCGCCTCCTTCATAATACTGGTAAAGCGCGCACAGCTCGTGAAAGCGGGAAAAAAAAAGCCGAGTTGACGGCGCGAGCACAGCACGAACTGCTTCGCGAGGCGTTTCGCGCAACGTGCCGGAGATTTATCACACGGGATGTCTCAACACAATGTCATCAAGGCCACGACTCGTTCCTCGTGAACCTTCGGCCAATGACAACGTCGAAGGCAAAGGCTGGCCATAACACTAGTCTAACGCGCAGGGCTCGATCAGTTTTGGAGCGAATAACACATTGGTGCCAAACGATCAACTTACTTTCGCCTGAGCGAACTCCCAATGAATGAAATATGCTGTACAGCGAAAACCACGCACCGGCCGCGCCGGCCTACTCGACACGAAAGACAAAAGCCGAAGATCGCGAAATTAGGCCAAGCCGAGTCGTTAACGCGATTTTGCGCAGTTGCGTAGTTTATTCGCGCAAACTTTTTTTAGGGTCTGATTTATGTCTAATTTTGTAACTCGCGAACCCGTTACTTAAGCTATACTGTCAAATGTTTCATGTAGTTTTTTTTATTGATAGTATTCCGTCTGTGCGCGACTGCTTGCATATTCGGCGTGTACAATAAACGTTTGGAAAAGCGCCAAATTTAAACGAGTTTCTGCCGAAGAAACTTTTTCGAAACACTGACCTCAAAGTGCGAAGAGGTGTGTGAACTTGTAGACGTTAATGGCGTTGCAGCCTAGAAGTGCTTGAGCAAGTATTCACTCCGGAAAATTAAGGGATCTACAGAACGGGAATACCACGCGACGCCACAAAGCCTGGCGCTGAATTCGCTAGACAAGGGATCTGTGTGCAATGCAGTGAATGATGTCGAAAAAAAAAAAAGCAAGAAATTGGGCCAAAAAGATGCTCGAATCTTGATGTCGAATTAAATTCAGCTTTCCATTAAATGATCGCCCGTGGGCCACACAACATGTGCGTGTCGAAGAACCGCGTTTAAAAGCTCTCTTTAGGTGGTGGTGGTGGTGGTGTTGCAGCAGGCGGGGTTAGCCTGGCCTGTATGGCTGGCAATTGTTCCGCCTGAGCATCTCCTGAATTGGGAAATTGTCACCACGTGTCAGACAGCCCAGTGTCTCGCAGGAAGACCAACAAAATTCGTTGCACGTTCCTCCTAGTTGCCGCGGGTCTTTCAGGAAACTGTCCGGTGCCTATGAGAGCCTTTTTGCAAGGTGCGGATCATCGCTGCTCTTTGCACATCAAACTATGGGCAAAGCCAAATGAAATGTTCAATATCCCCGATGTCACCACAGAAGGCACAGAACGGGGAAGCGTATCTCCCAGTCTTGAATGACCAGGCCGGGGTGTATGTGGAGCCGGTTCTTATGCGGTACAACAGCGTCGCTTGTTCACGAGAAAGTCCATGAATTACACATGCTTGGTGTTGAAACTTGTAGATCGCCTTGAAATGATTGCGTATCACATCTTTGTTGTTCTGGTAAGTCTTGGGAGTTCTTACTTTAGGAACAAATGTACGTGCTTCGCATGCAAGGGCATCAGCCTTTTCATTGCCTTCAATGCCAACGTGGGATGGGATCCACTGGAACTTTATATTAAAGCACTTGCCATTTAGGTGTTTGATTAGTGCCAGAGATTGCCTGGTGAACTTTTCTTGAGGTAGGCCATGATGCAGTCTTTGTAGCGCCGATTTGGAGTCCGTCGGCACTACAACATCTCGTGCAGAAAAGGATCGCAATTTTCGCAAAGCCGCCGTGATTGCAGCGCTTTCTACCGTTGTGGGTGAAACCACGTGATCCAGGCGGCCCGACCATGACACGCCAAGGCAGGGTATGCAGAAAGCCGCTGCGCAGCTATCCGTTTGTGAGCACACTGATCCGTCGGTGTACACTTGTAGGTGGCTGCGGTACATGGTGCTCAAGTGGTCCAGCACAAGAAATTTTGCTTCCGCGGCTGGAATGGTGCGCTTCGCTGATAGATTGGGTACGCTTAAGTTACACGCAACATCCACAAAAGACCATGGCAGGTCCATAGGGCGCCCTTTAGGCAGTTTCAAGCCTAAATATCGAAATGTGTTTAGTGCCGCGTTGAAATGTGAGCCAGTTCTTGCTCTTAGCCGCCGGAGAAGCGCCGTGCCTGTGAAGGACTCGCCCAGTCTTGACAGCTGCGTCAATAAGGCCTGAGACGCCAAAAGGCGGAGCGGAAGAGACTCGGCTTCATTGGTGACCTTCGTGTTTGAAGCCGCCTGAGGGACTCCCATCGCCAAGCGAAGACCCTTTTCTGTGCACTGCCTCTAGGCGTTCGAACTGGCTTGGTGATGGTGATATCAGGGGCAGCTGATAAAGAATGCGGCTTGTTATAAGCGCATCATTCAATTTAATCATGGAGATAGGATTGTTGCCCCAACGGACCCCTGCCATGCGACGAAGAGCGTTGATCCTTTGCACTGATGCAGTGACTATACCACCAACCACACGTCGCCATAAT
This sequence comes from Rhipicephalus annulatus, assembly GCA_013436015.1. NCBI lineage: Eukaryota > Metazoa > Arthropoda > Arachnida > Ixodida > Ixodidae > Rhipicephalus > Rhipicephalus annulatus. The sequence continues at coordinate 58,101 of WOVY01015435.1, read as the reverse complement.
AGCTTGTTGTCGATGGTAATGCCCAGGAAACGGACACTTGTTGCACAACGAATTGGGTGGCCTCGAATATTCAGCGACAGACGTGTTGACTTCCGTCGCGCTCCCGGGAAGAGCATGAAGGCCGATTTTTCCGCTGATAAAGATAGGCCAAGTGTCAACAAGTGACGCTCAATGATTGAGATAGCGCTCTGTGCTATCCGGGCCAAACGTTTGTGCCGGTACTCTGAGATCCAAATGCAGATGACATCGGCATAGCTGGATATTTTAACTGCTTTCAGAGCTAAGTGCAGAGTGTCAGGAAGGCTGGCCATGGCAGCGTTAAAAAGCAAAGGAGATAGAACACTTCCTTGTGGGACGCCGAGGGAAACGCGTCTCTCTTCGCTCGTTACATTTCCAAGCTTAACACGGACACTGCGGTCTCTGAGATATTCATGTACGAACCGAAGAGCATTTCCCGACACATCCATGACTTGGAGCCCGTTCACGATGCCTGCCTGAAGCACACAATCATAAGCCTTGGCAACGTCCATGAAGACGGCGAGTGTCGAGAGTCCGCTGACGTGATGGTGCTCGATGTGGCTTAATAGGTCCAAAACACTGTCCTGGGCACTCAGTCGTGGGCGAAATCCAGTCATACACGATGGCCATCGTCTTCCTTGTTCAAGGTACAAAGTTAATCTTGTACATATTAATCTTTCCATCAACTTAGATACGCATGATGTAAGAGATACCGGTCGATATGATGCGAGGCTCGCAGGATCCTTTCCGGACTTTAGGACTGGCACCACTCATGCTGTCTTCCAAACAACTGGGATCTCTCCCGTGCTCCAGACATGAATAAATATGTCCAAAAGGGCCCTTTTTCGCTCATGTGGCAGATTTGTCAGCATTTGATTGCTGATCAAATCGGGACCCACGGCACAGCGTCTTCTTAATTTGATTGGTGCCATATACAGCTCTCGAAAGGTGAATGGCGTATCCATCGTGTGAAAAAACTGGGGTGACAGAGGAATCGAAGTTCCTGCTGATCTGCCAGATGTGTACACGTATGCAAAATCTTCTGCAAGGGTTTGCAAATCTATCCCTTGTTTCAAAGCGAGTGCTTCGAATGGCCTGTGTGAGCGGATCTTCCCAGAAAGAGTATTTATTACTGCCCATATCCTTGTCAAGGGCGTAAACGTTGATAAACTCTCACAGAAAGCGGCCCATTGATTTCGTCTTAATTTTTTGTATGGCGAGGAACCGCAGCGTTTATCCTGTTATATTCGGTTTTCGCAGACGTATTTCCTTTTGTTCTCATTAGTTTCAGCTCCACTCGTCTACGTGCTGCTCAGAGGTTCTTCAATTTCAAGTCAGGAGCAGGAAAATGGTCGGGCAGTTTCAGCAATGAAGTTGCTGATCGCTTGCCTTGCAACATATCTGCGAACAGCTCACCAGTCGATTTGTCCAACGCTTCTCTGTAGGTGTCCCAGCGTGTTACATTGCAGAATTGTCGACCAGCAGTTCGAAATCCCAGGATATTGGTGAAGATGGGGAAATGGTCGCTGCCCATCCTGTCTGGAGCCGTAATCGATGATACCATAAGGTCCGCGGAGTGAAATACAAGGCCTATTGCACTCTATGAATCTTGTGGCCTGAAAAATGTAGGTTTTCCATCGTTCGCCACACATAAGTCGGCAGCATCCGCAGCTGCTAGAAGTTCCTTGCCTCGAAAATCTACACTCTTATCTCCCCAGAGTGGATGGTGCGCGTTAAAATCACCACAGATTATTCGAGGAGCGGGACATCGAGTGCAAAGGTTATTTAGGAAAGTCTCCATGGAGACCTTTTTTCGTGGGCTTATGTACACCGATACCACACTCAGTTTTCTGTTTCCCAGGCACACTTGCACAGCAGCGACTTCCAGTGAGTTGGAATAGAGGTATTGCACTGGTAAGGCGACGTGAGGTATTTCCCGCCTTATGTATCATTGCGCTTCCATTTCCAAACGACGTTATGCTCGTGTTGCCGTGTCGGGTGTACCCTGGGAGCGTCCTTGCATTCGGTAGACCGGCTTCGGAGAGGGCTAGAATCGGTATTGGAATGTCGCGCAGGAAAAGGTTGAGTTCGCACAGACGTTTTAGAAGACCGGCGCAGTTCCATTGCATTATTAAGGGCACTTTTGAAGGACGAAATAGACCAGGTGGGCGAGATATTGCCATTATTCTACTGTGTGTATGTGGAAGCAGAGCAAAGTAACACTGACTCTAGAGCCAGGACTGCTTCCAACATGTCCTTCGTTGAACTTGCAGGCATCTTAGCGACGTGTGAACGTAGTGCGGTGAACAGAGCGCGAATAACGTGCTCGAGGTTTTCTTGCTGTCTGCTTCCAGATGGTACCTGAGATGGGCTCAGTGCATCAGCGTAGGTGCGCTTGGCGGACTCTTTCGTGATGCATTTTTCACCAGCGTTGAGCAATTCCGTTGACTCAGTACCAACTCTTGTCGGATTTAGGCGCAGAAAATTTCCTGCGTACTCGTTGTCCAAATCGCCATGTTGTGGCGCGCCGGACGTCTTCTTTGTGCGCAATGGTTCGTTCACAGTCTTTGGGCCGAGCACAAACGTCTTATTTTTTCGCTGCGCAGCTGTTCGTGCTGGACATCGGCCGTAGCTAGCTGGGTGGTCGCCGCCACAGTTTGCACACACATGCTTTTCTTTACTTGTACACGTCTTAAAGTCATGAGGCCCCCACAGCGCTTACACCTTTGTTCCCCACGACAGTGCTTAGCAACATGTCCAAAACGCTGACATTTAAAACAGCGTGGTGGTGTCTCCCCGTAGTCTACCAGCTCGTGTCTGGTGAAGCCAAGGTTGATCTTCTCTGGACGTTCCGAATTGGGAGCGAATGTGAGAACCACAGAGTCAGTGTGCCTTGATTCCCACTCGGAGGATGAGGTTTGAACCCGTCGTATGATTCTTCTTGCGTGGTATACTCCCTGAGGTCTCAGGTAGGTTAACAGCTCTTCGTCCGAGTACCATCTTGGGACTCCTTTTATAATGCATGTATTTTTCATGTAGCTGTGTGGTACACGGGACGATATGGCAAGGCCGCAGATAGTGTTGGTCTCTAGCAGCATATTAGCTTGGTGTTCTGTCTTTATATCCAAGAGCAGGGCTCCCTGTGCTGTGAAATGGCTCTTAATTGGGGCTCCACCGAGAATCGTTTCAATTTTCAAGTATAGGTTAATAGGATTCACTTGCCTCAAGTTAGCTCCTTCGGATGTTGGAGCAATTAACACAGGAATGCCCATAGTCCTGTCTTTGCGATGCCGCACAAGGCGGAAACCACCCTAGTCCATGTATAGATCTGTGAGGTCCGCCCCGTTGTGGTCCCCGACGACAGTTGATTCGTCCTCTGATTCAACGCTGTGTTGTCGCTTGCAGTCAGGTATGCTTGCGCAAACCAGCTGGTGCTTCTGACCTGGTGTCACATCTTGGGAGGTCATGGCGGCGCTCTCACTGATGCTTGTTTCGTTTCTTCTGGCACCTTTCGACGCGGCGGGCTGCGCAGCACCCGTCGGTCGCCGATACGGTAGGTACCTTTTCGAGTCGTCCGACGTCTTGAGCAGTGATGAGCCGTAATATAACCAAAAATAAAGATTAATGCAGACAGAGCTACTTATCCAAGCAGCAACAGCTTCGTCGTCTTCTTCCTCCCCTAAAAGCTCTCTTTACTTTAACGGCCTTTATTCATGACTGTAATAAGGCCTCTTGTTATATTGTTTTTGTCAGTTATTTCGCATGACGTGTATTACGCACTTGTTTCCGGGTATCTTACGAAACAGCTCCGTATTTAATCACTGCTTGATGCAGCCATCTTATTATTGTTTCATGTATGGAAGTTGACAGTTCCTAACCTCGGGTCTCGTGATGTATCGCAGGAGCGTAGCCAAAAAGTGACCCCCTCCCCCCCCCCATTTTTTTGCAATGGCATACGGCCGAAAGTAATTTTTCTTTCATGACGTCACTGATGAAGTCACCATATTGAGGGAAATAAAGGGCGCAAAATCGAGAGGAGGAGGGCTGCCATGGAAGCACCCCCCCCCCCCCTTCCCAGTGCACATGCAGGCGGAATGTGTACGTGCGCTCTTCCATGTCCGCTTGGGCGATGCAGCCATTCCAACTTTTTTTTTGCACGCTTCCTATTTCGTGTGAAAGTGCCAGTCTACAAAAGCAGCTTCAATTTACTACTGACATATGAACATAATGAGAAAACATTCAACCGAGAATATCTGAACATACAAAAATCATCAACAATCACGAGTAGGGCGCATCTTATTTAACTCAATCATGTTTGTTATGACGGAGCACATAGTTACAGAAATTGAATACTAAACAAGACATAAGTTCAGAGAAAAGCCCCGCCGCGGTGGTCTAGTGGCTAAGGTACTCGGCTGCTGACCCGCAGGGCGCGGGTTCGAATCCCGGCTGCGGCGGCTGCATTTCCGATGGAGGCGGAAATGTTGTAGGCCCGTGTACTCAGATTTGGGTGCACGTTAAAGAACCCCAGGTGGTCTAAATTTCCGGAGTCCTCCACTACGGCGTCTCTCATAATCATATAGTGGTTTTGGGACGTTAAACTCCACATATCAATCAAGTTCAGAGAAAAGGAGAGACTTGAAGCGACCAGAAATACTTCGAGAGACCGTCACTAGAAGCAATGTTTCGGCAAGATGACTTGTCCTCGTCAGAGCAACAGCATTGCTGTGATGAAAAAAAAAATCACTTTTGAAAACGTTGGCTCCAGCGACATTCCCTGTAACGATATTTAGAAGCATTAAGCAGTGAATCACATGCATTTGAGCGAAAGGATTAGAAGTGAAGACCCACAAAGTTTCAAACCATCGCTACATAATTTTTATGAATAGGAAAAAGCCCACAATTGCTTCACATCATTTCAATTACATGCCAGAAGGGAAAGAAGCAAAAAACTGTGTAGCCGAGCCAACAGAAATTCAAGCCTTTCACTAAACGCGTTTCGCCTACAGCACCTTGGCTGCCGTCTTGATCCAAACAGGCTTGCAGAGAATTGGGTTTACTCATGTACGCATGTAAAATCAATACCTGCTCACGAAATGGGCCCAAATACTTGTGCTCACTCGTTGCCACTAGGAAACCTGAAAAACCTTCGTGCTACTGGAAATCCCCGGGTTAAGACAGCGTAAAGCCGTAAGAAGAAAAAAAAAAACGTGTTGACTGATCTTCGTCGAATGCCTGGTTGACTTGCTCGGCATAGCTCACTGCGTCCTTCCGTTCTCTGCGCGCTACGACTTTCTGTCTTATCTTTCCCGCACTCGGCACGCCAACCCAGCGATATAACCGAGCGTGATCCAACTTGTAATATCGCTGAGCGAGTAGGAGTGGAAGCAAGCGCTCGCCCCGCCGCGGTGGTCTAGTGGCTAAGGTACTCGGCTGCTGACCCGCAGGGCGCGGGTTCGTATCCCGACTGCGGCGGCTGCATTTCCGATGGAGGCGGAAATGTTGTAGGCCCGTGTGCTCAGATTTGGGCGCACGTTTAAAAAACCCCAGGTGGTCGAAATTTCCGGAGCCCTCCACTACGGCGTCTCTCATAATCATATAGTGGTTTTGGGACGTTAAACCCCACATATCAATCAATCAAGCAAGCGCTACGAACTCAAGCCAACCACTTCCCACTGTTCGCCTGATTTAAATTCACAAAACAAGAAAAAAACACAAAGAAACAAAAGAAGAGCTCTTTACAAAGATGGCGTATTTTTTTATTTGTAAAAAAAAAAAAAACTCGTGAAACCTAATTAATGCGAACATCCGCACCAACCACATTCCGTTTAAACAGATCTTAGGAAACCGAAACTAGCGCCGAGTTTCCGGGGCCTGGCCAGGCTCCGACGCACCATCACCGCCCTATACGTCAGTCACCCGCAGCTTACCACATCAAGCTTACACCTTTTATCTTCAAGGAACTAGAACGTGCACGCATGCTTTCCTGCGCAGCGACACCGTCCTCAGGCCGTTCCAGCCACCCTTCAAAGGACCCTACCTGGTTGTCCATCGCAAAGACAAGAACTTCACCCTACGCGGGAATGGTAACGACGTCCGTGTTTCGATCGAGCTGTTAGATACAGCGTTCATCGCCTCCGATGAACCAGAAATGATGTGGCAACACATTCCGCGCATATTCCTGCGCAGCCTCCGCCTCACTATCTTTAAACTCGGCGTGACATCGCTGACATGACTATTCACTGCATCGTCTTCCGATAAATTACCGCGCCACCGCAGAATCACCAGAGATATGCGTCGCCAGTGGTGGCTATCAAAACAGGCTGCTAGCCTGTTTTAGTAGCCATCCAGGATCCTTCCTTCGATATCCTTCGATTCTTCCTTCGATCCTTCCTTTAGTAGCCTTGCAAGATCCTTCCTTCGACATCCAGATGAGCGAAGCGTCGCACTGCTCGCAAACTGCTGCTATTAAGTAAATATTGCTGCTATTAATAATAGCAGCAAAACTGCTGCTATTAAGCAAATAAACAGTCGTTATGTTCTCATGTTGCGATTAGGCTTTCCGTCAACCCGATATTCCCACGTGTGCGTGCGTGTAAGTGACCGCTACTCGGCCGTTTGTGGCCCGTGGGGTGGATTGTTGGCTAACTTGGCTTCTAAGTCACGCGTTGGGAGTTGAAAATCTGTTGCACATGAATGAACCTAACCGCCAAAGCTGGCTTCTCCACGCACACACGTTGCTTGCGGAAAAGCCCATTTAAGCTTGCGGTGTTCAGCTGAGGTGAATCACAGTTGTAGCGAAGTTGAGAGAGAAGGGGAGCAGAAATTTAATAATTAGGTTTGCGCAGCACTCACATGAAGACGAAGAACAAGAGCACACCACATGCGCTGTTATATTTCAATGGACGTTTTATTCATAAAAGTACAAAAGAACAAATCTAAAAGAGTAATCGGACCACACGACACGTGTTCGAAATGGTGTGGAACTTTTTTTTTGGTTTTTGCCCTTCCACTGGACTTGCGCACATTTCTATTATCATATTTCGCCACGGGCTGATTAGGAATTCATGCTCGATGTCCCAAAGACTTATCGAATGATTTTATCTTTTATACCGTGGAAGGCCACGATAATTTCCCGTGGTAGCTGCTTTTTACGCCTAGACTTCGCCATTGCCTCCCTGAGGCGAGGGGTACAACCACATCCACAGCAATCATTGGCTAATTAGGAAGGCCTAATTTTGGTTAATGAGTGCGTATGTTCTTTAATAATAATAATAATAATAATAATAATAATAATAATAATAATAATAATAATAATAATAATAATAATAATAATAATAATAATAATAATAATAATAATAATAATAATAATAATAATAATAATAATAATAATAACAAACGTTCATAACATTCGTAAAAGTTGCACAATAAGTAAACCAGAAATGAGGTGGCGTTGTTCGTGTTCCCATTTATTAATTTTCAGACAGCGTGAATGACACTGTTCTCGTAATTTAGTGTGTGCCTTCCTGCTCGGTTCCCGCTGCACGGAAGTTGTTGTCTTGGAGCGCAAGATTTGCGCGTGTTCTCAGCAAGAAAGATCCGCGTGTGCAACGCAAACAAAGCAATTTTCTTGCGTAGTTATCTCGTAAATGCTTGAATTGCAATCTTATCAAATAGGATACTGATTCTTGAAGTAAAAAGGAAAATTCGAATCATAAATGAAATATAGTAGACAGTAGCAGTGTCAACCTGCACGCACACACAATAACTGGTCGACCCGTCGCAACTTCCTCAACGCCGTACCCCAACGCCGTGTGGCTGTCCAACACCATTTAAAAGCATTTTAAATTTCGTTGGCTGTCACCGCTCATATATCAGCTTTAGCCCTATCATGCTGTTTTGCCCTGCTATCAGCCTGAAGACATGCTACTGCATAACGTGTGAAAGAACCTAGATGGCAGAAATTTTACAGAGCCTCTACGGCATTCACAGCCTGTGTCGCTTCGAAAACAATCTCATCTAATCAAACCACCCTTGGATAAATAGTTAGTATCATATTTGACAAGATGACACTTCTTGCCTTTAACTATGCACTGAAATTTGGTTTCTTTGGGTTGTATCTACGTGTCTTCCTTGCTCACAACGCGCACAAATGAAGTTTTCAGGCCTTTGTACTTAAATTTAGTAGCGCGTTAAACAACCCCAGCTGGTTGAAATTCCCGTGAGCCCTCAACTACGGCGCCCCTCATAATTAAATTGTGGTTCAATGGCGTTAAACCCCAGATTTTAATGCACCGCGTACAAACATTGCGCTCCAGGATATCATCTTCCATTCAGCGTGAACCACGAGCAGGAAGGCACACTCCAAATTGCAAGAACAGCTCAATTCACGTTGTCTGAAAACTAATTAATCAGAACGTGAACAACGCCACCGCATTTCAGATTCATTTATTGTGCAACTTTTAGAAACGCTATGAACGTGCGTTTGCTTCGCTTTTATACACGCGATTTGTTTTGAGCAGCAGCTGCGAACTCAAACTCGAAATGTGCGTAAGCTGTCACAGGGCAATGGTTCATTATCGAGATAAGTACACGATAAAGAACGCCATGGGCGCGCGCGAGATCGTAGCCACTATCGAAATTTGGCGAAAAGCGGGATGCCAAGTGAGTCCATTTCACCCGCTGGTCAGGCAGGCTGAAAACAGGAATTCACTAACGAAACCGACGCACTCTCCATCTTGGGAGATGATTTAGACTCCAACCAAAAAAGTTTTGAAGAAACCCGACGTTTCGGAACCGACTTGGTTCCTTCCTCAGGGGTGACAGCGGAGCCTTCTCCCAGTTTCAGTTTCGAAGTTTCTGTGCTGCCACTGGTATCTTTGATTAAAAAGACCTTGCAACACTTTTTCAGGTGAACAAAGAATGGACTGGTTAAAGTAGTACAGCCGTCAGCGTTCCTTCCTCAGGGGTGACAGCGGAGCCTCAGCTGTCACCCCTGAGGAAGGAACCAAGTCGGTTCCGAAACGTCGGGTTTCTTCAAAACTTTTGGTTGGAGTCTAAATCATCTCCCAGTTTCATACCCAACCAGGCAGACTTCTGTCGAATGTTTACATTCGACTCTCCATCTTTCGTTAACTGCACAAGGCACATCATTTTCAACACGTGGCGGTGATGTCCTCAGTCGTGTCTCAGTCTAGGCGAGCCGAGGCCACGCATCAGAGCTGTCGAGCTAAAGGTGCTGACGGCTGTACTACTTTAACCAGTCCATTCTTTGTTCACCTGGAAAAAGTGTTGCAGGGTCTTTTTAATCGAAGATACCAGCGGCAGCGCAGCAACTTCGAATGATAAGCAAATGCTTTTTTGGTGTAGTGAAACCATTGGGCGTTCAGAACGAACCTCGTACGCATATACGGTCAAGTAGTCTGCGTCATCATTCCCCACCGATGGTCGATGAACAGCGCGTCGTCATCTTAGCGAATTCGCCAGCTGACCACGTACACGCGCGCAACCACCTTCGTCGTGGGTGGCTAACGACCGTCCGGCCGTATAGCCTGTCTGCCTAGTCTTACGGTCATCAATTTCGTGCAGCCGCTGACCGCTCCTCTCCTGACGATGACAGAGTATAGATTGCCGCCGAGAGAGCGGGCTATCGTGCAGGTCACTGCGGCGAAGCTGAGCCTCCAGCTTCGACTGAGCGTCTCCCGTGGCAACGAGCGGTTCTTCATTAGTGGATCGCCGGTGAAATTCAACGCGGAGTCACCGCAGACTCGTGTCGATAGTGGGAGGCGAAAATGATAAAATAAACTGCGCTGATTACCACTGCAGCCTATTGAGGGTATATTTCTGCCCCCGTTTAGGCACGCGGCACGTGCATGCTTTACCAGATCGCACGGATTGGCCAGTTCTGGAGAGAATTTGGCGCCGATATCCCAACAACCTATCTGCGATTTGACAAAAACCTAGGGGTTGATTATGCAAAAAAAAATAGAGTTATGTCTCACGCTTATGTATCAGCACGTAGTGATTGCAGGAGGTGTAAAAAGGAAAAAAAGAAAAAAAAAATGTTTTAGACCAGTTATGGGTCGCTGAAGGACATACATATATGGTACGTGAGCTTGGTGAAAACGCACAGTCGTTCTATGAAGAAAAGAAAGAAAAGAAAAAAAAACTAAAAAAAATAAAAGAAAAAGAAAGAAAGAAAGAAAGGAAGAAAGAAAGAAAGAAAGAAAGAAAGAAAGAAAGAAAGAAGAAAGAAAGAAAGAAAGAAAGAAGACAGCGATGAGCGGGCTGCTAGTTTGAGACTCCCGCACAGCATTCTCTTCTCTTGTTAAGCTCATTTTCGCGCAAAAAAAAAAGAAAAATTATTTCAATCTTCGAGATTATTGCGCTGAAGACGGGGATCAAATTTCACAGATACATTTGCACCAATTAGTTTGTCCTTCCCTCTTACTCCTACATGATGTCACTACGTGCACCCGAAATCAATAGGCCTGTTTCATGACTAGCACTTACTTTCTTTAGTGGGTACGGGCCGGAGTTTGTTTTAAAATGACGTCGTTCTCTCTAACCGAAACTATATAGGACGGACGAGTGAAATGTGGTGCTTCTGCAGCCCTCTTTGAAAGCATATATTGCAACGAACAAAAACGATTGCGGGTTCAGGAAAGATGATAGTTAAAGGACAGGAAAGAACATATATAGAGTAAGTAGTGGAAAGTGGAGACCAAGAAAATACTAAACAATAAGTGAGTTCGGTGTCATTAGAAGCGAGGGCTCATGCCACGCGCAATAGGGGACAGTTTCAGAGACTACTCGGCCAGTGCTCGCGATACACACATTGTTGCGAGATATCTGACTAAATACAGAAAGAGCCCACTCTAAAGAGGAAAAAAAAGTATTACTGTCAAGAAAAAGGCCGTCTCTGTAATCTGCCGCTTCATCGAGATAACTATCTCTATACAGTATTAACCTAAAGTGAAAGCGAAATTTTCCCGAACAATACCGCGACACCTAGAGACACCGCACCATCGCCTTCGACTGAATGTCGCATGCACGAACACCAAGATCAAGATGGGAGCAGACAGATAGAGAGACGTCGTGGGATAAGCAGAAGGAACAGTTGCCTTAGACAAGCTGGACGATGGGTCCTTCTATTGAAACGTCAGCCAGCCTATCTAGGGCACTTCCTCTGTTCATTCTGCTCATCCCAGTGCAAACACGAACTGTTATTTGTACCACATAGGACATACCACTAGTCGCTAATGTGATTACCGTGTCAGCATATAGAGGCAGCGGAGCACACGTTATATGCTTTGATGTCCTGCGTACCGCGACGAGAGAAAACTGTTTGAGCGACAAATCGACAAGATCTGACACAATTCGTCAACGTTGCTCAACATATCCAGTACCATTTCCGGTACTTAAAGATAGCGACGTGTTTTGCGGTTACTATCCTATTACCTGTCCAAAATTGACGGAGTCGCAAAGCTTCAATGATTGCGTTAGTTTGCCCTGTACGGCAACAATACACATCCCACAAAATTGTGCAACTGCGTTTCCTCCATGAAGTCTAGGAGGGACCTATGATTCGGATTATATATCCATCGCTGAAAGTCCGATCGGACGTGTTATTCGAAGGTCGCAGGTTCGAATCCTGCTGGTGGCAAGTTATACTTTTGTCCACATTTATTTCATCACATTTACAGTGCAATTACTACTTATATATCTTCTATACTTTCCTTGGCATCGTTGTCTATTAGTTGTTCACCTGATGGACACTTATGATGAAATAGGCTTTAGACCGGACTGGTACTCCATCTTGATGAGGTGCTTGACCTTGCCACCTTTCTATGTGTAACACACTTTGAAGAACTCTGCCTGATCTACTGCACTTTGTTAGCCATTGAGTGTTTCCTTGTTACCTTAGTAACGCTAAATCGCTTATTGACGCTATATGACTGTATTTCCGTCGGGTTATATGTGTCCCCTTTTATGTTCATTCTAACACTTGTTTTGGAAATACTGGGACAAAAATTGTCTAGTCTAATGGTTAGGACGCTCGCCTTCAGATTGAGCGTATGTGGGCTCGAATGCCACCCCGCGACGAACCTTTTTTCAGCAAGATCTTTTTTCTTTCTACCTATTTCTATCTCTTTCTCTCGGTACTTGTTCACTCACCTATCCGAATCGTTGTAGACCGCCGTAGATACCGGTGCACGTGTTTGGGATGGAGGCAGAGGAGGATGAAGAAGTGGATTTAGACACAGTGTACCAGGTAATGATGATAATGGTTGTTCCGGTTGGTTAATGTGACCTTAGATAGTTTAGTCATTTAAAAAACAGTAAAGTAATTAGTCACTTTGTGCTACAGACCCTTGATGACTTTCAGTTTCGTCCACCGTTGTTCTTGAATAACATAGGTGGACAAAGCGTTGGAAAGTAGCCCGCTTATTTTCTACGCTTTTCTTTCATAATTTGGCAAAATATGTTCAAATAAATGTTTTTTGAGCTACTTAAAAACTACAAGAGATTACCTTTAACATTACGCACGTTCTATCTATCTGAAAAACTAATACGAGACTTTCCTTACCCTTGAAAAAACGTGAAAACGTCCTTTCAATTCCGACGTTACGAGCTGGTAAATGAGGCGACCGGAAGTTTTTTTGGGGGCACTACGCTTGGAATCTTAAAAACATCTATACGTCGCGTTTTCAACAAACTACCCTTTAGTTTGGCGCTACAAAACAGCGAGTTTCTTCAGCAAGACACATTATTGGTGCGATCGCCTTCGTACGTGCGTATAATGCTTTCGAATGTTTCCTTTTTTGTCTGCATTTCGTATTTATTTCTCAGTTGGACAACGTGTTCATGGTTTGGGGATAGCAGGCGCTGACGTAGTCTGCCTTCCCTTGTGTACTCGTCTAAACGAGAAAAATCAGGACTGCAGAATTACAGGCTCCTGTCTCTCGTGCGAGGCACACTGATGGAAGACCGCAGCTAGGTTAGCAGGGAAGAATATTGCTAAGCGTGTGTGGAACCAACCGGGAGCGCCAACCCAAAGTAAAAACTCATGAGACTTGTTCACTTATACACGCACTTTTAAATAAATAAATAAATAAATAAATAAATAAATAAATAAATAAATAAATAAATAAATAAATAAATAAATAAATAAATGTATCGCACAGAAAAGTTTAGACGGAGCGCTTGTCACCAAACGGCAAAGAAACAACAGAGGCGTATTTCCGATCTGTCTTTTCACAGGTGAGGGTTCACTTTTAATTTAATGGAGGAATTTCCTCTCGTTCAACACATGTTCGTGGCATGCGCCGTCTGTGCTCTTTAACAGGGTCAGTTACACAGTCTTTGCATAGGCACCCTGCATCCGTACACCCAGCCCGCCGACGAAGGCTGGAAAGACTACGCTATCGCCTAGACGGGCAAGTAATTGAAATGGTCAGCGATGTCGAGTAACTTTATATTACCCAAAAACGTCTTCATACTTAATTCGAAGGTGGCGCTTGCGTCGGTCAGGTACAATATCTGGACTCTATATTTTCGCCCCGACTTTGAAAACGGAGTGCCCAGAATCGCACCGCTGTACGAAGAGAGAGGGAAGCCCGCAGAGCATCCCTACACTCGAGGAGGTGTCGCTCTAGCTACTATCGATCGCTGAACGCGGCGCCCCTCCACTATGCCCGGGAGGCAGGCAAGCACTTCGCCGTCTCTTTGCGGACACGACGGTGGTGAACGAGGGCAAGGAAGGAAGGAAAGGAAAGGCAGCGATGTTAACCAGTCTGAAGTGACCGGTATGCTACCCTACACTGGGAATAGGGATGAGGGAGTTTGAAAGATGGAAGAAAGGAAGAGAAGGGGGAAGTCGCACGAACGAACCAGTGGGTTTATGATGCCACGGAAATAAAAAAAGATACAACGAACAGTGTGCTACGAAAAAAGAAATAAAAGGGAAAAGGGGAAGGAAGAAGGGAGTGATGTGCATTTCCAACTCGTTTAAACGAGAAACGCGTGAGGGTTGTGCGACGATTCGTCGACGTTTGCTTTCAAGAAGGGTGAGGGGTAGAAGGAGAAGCGGTCATATTTATGGTTCCCGTGGCATTCGCTCGTCCGTAAAAAAAATAAATAAAGATATACTGCGAGTTCGTGTATACGCAATGGTTTCCCTGCGTGCCCCGGGTGCTCTTCACGCACTTTTTTTCTTCCGTAAAAAGAGAGAGAGAGAGGAAGAAATGACGTGTTGTGGGGCACGTAGGAAAGAGCCCAATTCGCAGCACGCTGACGATCAACTAAAGGCCGCTGCTTGATGTTAAGTGCGAGGAGGCACTCGAATTCGAGAGGCGCGCCAAAACGAGAGGTAATAAGCTGGACTATGCGTTTATCGATCTATTGTTTCTTTTTCAAAATATTTTTTCATCGGGCAATGTCTGCAAAGAGAGTGCGTTCCAGTTGTATCTCGTAGTTTGGGGAAGAACAGACAGATAATAATAATTCGCCTGTGCACTCCAAAAATGCGGAACTTGTAACGCGTGTTCAGAGTAAGCAAACAAACAAACAAGCAAGTATGCAATGTGTTTGCGCACTTGGAACGATAACGGTACAGGCGCGCACATCATGCCTAGTCAGGCACCTAAGACACAAGCTAGAAAGCGCCCACCACATTTGAAGGAGGAGAAGAGGGGATGTCGAGGAAGACAGGAAGGTTATCCGGAGGCACTTGTATTTTGTGTACTTTCCATTACGGGAGGAAATCATTCACAACCCCGCAATATGCAAAAAAAAAAAGATCCTGCCAACTCGTTCAGGGTCAGCGTGGGAAGAGCTTATTATAAGAACTCCCATGGATGAAAAGCAGCCAGCGATTGCCGCCTGGGCAGAAAGGGTCGCTGCCCACGTGGAGCCACCACGATGGATGGATGGATGGATGTGGCTCTACCCTTTAGATCGGGAAGCGGCTAACGCCACCTAGCCGTAATACTTAGTGAACTAACCATTAGATTTATCTTTTTTTTTTCTTTAAATAGTGAGGCTGAGGATTCGTACTTTGCAGTGAAGGGTTTAATTTTCACTCGTGCCTTGACTTTAGCTACCAATCAGATAACCTCCTTCTAGTTAAGTCTACCTGCTTTAGGTCTATTTTGCCCTCGCTGTCCCTAAACCCCAGTGCTAAAACCACCATCAGTAAGGCCCACGCCATCTGTGTGAATAAAGTTGATTTCTTCTCGTGCATTGTGGTAATGGATAGGCGAAAAAAAAAAGGCAGCAATGGTGAGAGAAAAAAAATATAAAAAACGAAGAAATAAATAAAGAAAGAAACAGAGAAAGAAAGAAAGAAAGAAAGAAAGAAAGAAAGAAAGAAAGAAAGAAAGAAGAAAAGAAAGAGTTTGCCACGGTGAATCAGTCAGTGGCCATGGTGTTAGGCTGCTAACGGGAAGGTCGCGATCCCTGCCGTGTCGTTGGCATTTCGGGGGGGAGAAAAATAGTAGAGGTCCGTGTTCCAGATGGTCTAAATTTCCGGAGCCCTTCACTGCAGCGTCCATCGTAATTATAGCAACGTTTTGGGACTTTAAACCACAGGTATTAATATTATTGTTATTCCTATTGTTGTTGTTCTTATTGTTGTTGATGTTGTTATTGTTGGTGTTATTGTTGTCATTGTCGTTGTTATTATTATTACTATTATTATTATTATTATTATTATTATTATTATTATTATTATTATTATTATTATTATTATTATTATTATTATTGTTCTTGTTGTTGTTGTTGTAAATGAATAAACACAGAGTGAAAAAAATACCATCACAGCAATTTGGGCACAAATAATACGCAAGAGCAATAGGATCTAAAGCTGGACTAGTTGGTAATTCATGATTGTTCAGTGAACTGGGAGCGCGGGGGTAAACACAGACACAAAGCAAAGAGGAGGTTGGGTGCTCGTGCTGTGTGTCTCCTCTTTAGCTTTGTGTCTGTGTTTACCCCCGTGCTCCCAGTTCACTGAACAACGCAATAGCACGCACGAACCACGGCACAGATAAACGAAATGAAGACGACAGTGCAGAATCGGCAATAATATCTATGAAATTAAGACTGAAATGAACCCCGGTATCAAGGCTGTCTCGTAAAACTTCGCTCCTTGGTGTTATAGTTTCTTTTTCATAAATGGTGCAGCAGCAGCATGCCCTCGAAGGAATGCGACGACGCATTGCAGTTTACGGAAAGATTGTTCGCATGCTGCATGGACGTTTAGATTGCGACAACCCTAACATGCCCAGTTAAAGGCTACATCCTGTTATTTATTTATTTATTTATTTATTTATTTATTTATTTATTTATTTATTTATTTATTTACAACACGATGTTGTGGGAGACCAAGGGAAAAAAGCTGATGCAGTCAGCTTAAGGGTGTCCTGGCCACCCTACACGTGCTACTGCGTAAAATGTGGTAACGAACGAAAAACAAAAAAAAAACAAACAGAAAATGAAATGTACACATAATACTTTGTACATGAGCATCCTTCATGCAAGAAAATATGTACGCATAATATATTGTACATGACTATGTTTCTTCCCCAAAAAAAGTTACGTTCTTTTATAGACATAATAAAGGAAACATAATAAAAATGAATCTTTTCTTTCGGAAACTGCGACATTCGAAAAAGAAAAAGACGGCGTTATTTATGAGGCATATTCATGATAATGCTATTGTGGTTAAATGTCTCCGTAGTTCTTTAAATGAGGTTTCCGGAGTGTTAAAAAGCTGCTCTTTACTGATTATATTTAATAAAGCTGGGAGCGTGAACCGAAGCATAATTAGCGCGACATTTTTGATTTGTTATTCTTCAGGTTTGCGTATATTACCTTTAGTAAGGTAGCTAACCTCCCTGTCCTTCCTCATTTATTCCTCCTCCTTAGTAAGGTAGCCTGTAATCCTGCTAGCGTTTGGAGCGTACAAGTTTTTTTATTAAGCAAGATTTATACTGTTGACATAGATTATAATTAAAGATTGACTTTACCGAAATGACTACATCACGTCATTTCTGTAACCATCCCCTTCACTACACTTCACAATTTAATGCACCCTCGGAAAGTTCGCGGGGGCGGTTATTCGATAATTATTGTTGGCCTTTTGCACCCCAAGAGCACGATATGATTATGAGAGACGCCGTTGTGGACGGCTCCGGAGATTTCGATCCCCAGTGGTTATGTGTACCTGAATCTAAGCAGACGGGCATCTAACATTTCACATTCATCGATATGGGGCCACTGTGACTGGGATTCGATCCCGTAACCTTCGAGTGAGCAGTTGAGCACCATAACTACTGTGAACCACCTTGGATGTTATACAGTATATTCCGATCACTAAAGGAAATGTGCAAGAACCTCACTTTCGTCAAAAGAAAAAAAAATCGCAGCGTATCCACGGAGTGAATGATGATAAATGGGGCGAATCACTGGAGGGTTTCATCGATAAACCATGAACCATCCGCAAATATATACGACTACATCATCAAATACGTGACAAACACTGTATATATTTATACGAGAAATTTTATTATTCATAAGTGAGCTATACGCCGCTTCCGTTCCCCCTTCATTATAACGGCTTGATGGTCGGTGATGTGGTGGATCGGTGATGATGCGTAGCGGGATGTTTGAAAGGATGAAGTAATGGGCAGTTGGCAAATGTCGAACTGTAGGTGGTCACGTATGCATGCATACAAGGTATGGACAGACCCACGCTTTAAGAAGCTTCGTTTCTAAGAAGCATCGACTGTTTGTTGGCATTCGTGGGCACTTACAGTCGAGAAAGCACTGCCCCTTTGCGTTTTCTTGAGATAGACATAGCAGAGTTCGCGCAAGTTTACGAGGAAATAAATGACTTTTTCCCCCCTCTCGATGCCCCGCTAAGTGTTGCCCCGCACCGTAATACTTCACAGCGAGCCCTCGAGCTGCCGCGCTTTTATCTCGCGAGTTATTGCGTGATACATAAGTAATAAGCTTAGAACGCTGTGCACAGCAAGTCGGACTACCGGTAGGGAGGTATTTCGCCTGTTCGTTTTTGTCTTCAGCCGCCTTGCCGTTATGCGGTGTGTGCACGGTTAGGCATAAATTTTGCACATACCTACGAGCAACTCCGGACAGTGGAACTGTTACTGTGTGACACATGGTGGCGGCACAGAATGCTTACTGAAGCTTGATATGTGTTTGATTCTCGTCGGCAAGGAGTCCGCGAAGCAGAGGTTGTACTTGAATAAGCAAGAGAGGGATGTGGGATCAAAACAGAAGTGTTGTAACTACAAGAAGTGCCCAAAGTAGCGCGAGTTAACATCACAAATATATGGGCCACAAAAGGATTTGTGAATGTGTAGTAGTCCGTTTTGTGATCGTGTAAAATACAGCCATCTCTCCATTATCTATGAACCAAGCGGTGAGGCACCGGCTCCTCGACTGACTCGTAGGCGGTGGTCTCGTTTACCCCTCTATATTATAGCTATATTTTTTTTTGAGAAGGTGTCACAATTGAGCGTTCGGTGCAGTGAATCTACCTTATCGCTTGCTGTACATACCGTTTGTTGGATCAACTGACAGGCTACGCGTATAGTTTAGTTGTTGGTTCACTAAAGTTTTACTCACGGTGGTGCAGTAGTGCTGTGCGGTGAAGTCTCTGAGCCGCCAACGCATTTTGGTCAGGTCTCCCTACAGCGTAGCGATGAAACGTGCTTTGAGAGGAAGAGAGCATAGCCAGAAGGCGCAAAAAAAAAAGACACCTGACAGAGGGTCACTATTTCCAACAATAATGTTTATTCTTAAACCTGATCGAACAGAAGCGCCTTCAGATACACGCCATAAGATCATGGGACCTTCGTAACAGCCAATCAACAAGAAAAAAAACGGTAATGAATTTATTGGGGAAATTGCAGTATTTTTGTGTTTGGAAAAAGTTGTTAACGATTTAGAGTACTAGGTACTCTACTATGGGAGAGCATAAAGCCGTCAGGGGCGAAACTTCTTATAGCGCCACCTGTTCGTCCCTCGTAGCCGTTTTAGTGTGTAACAAGTATAACATTTTGACCTCCAAGGCGGCGCCAGTGAATGATTTCTTCTGTGCGTTGTTGAACAATAAAAAATAATGCTCAATGTACATGCCGATGGCTGCTAATAGAGAATGAGAGACAGGAGCATTCGGCTTTTAGTTAACACACACGTTGCAATCCCCATTAGCAGCCATTGGCCTGTACATTGAGCACTATCTGACAAGAAAGTTTTTTTTATTTATTTACAAATACTGCTGGCCAGAAGCCAAAGCAGGAGGGGCAAGATAATACAGTTGTCATACACAATTCAAAACAACATCATCAATAAAGAAGTAAAAAGTGGAAAGCGTGACTTATTTATACAAAAGCAACAAAAGGAAAGAGTGGGGAGGGAAAAGAGAAAATAGTTGGAATAGTTAAAAAAAAACAACTTCACATTTCAGCGTAAATAAGATCGCGAGAGTGTAAACTGCTTGCAGGCAAATCGTTCCACTCTTCAATGGTACGAGGAAAGAAGGAAAATTTAAACAAGTTAGTACGAGCAAAATATGGTGTTAAAGAAAGTGCATGTGAATGCCGAGTCAGGCGTGTTCTTAGTGATGTGAGGTAGGGGTCAGAATTTAGAGCAAATTTGCGGTTAGAATGTTGGTACAAAAATTTGCGACGTAGGAATCTGCGTCTCGACTGCAAAGATGTGATACCATTTGAAAGCATTACACTAGTTACAGAACCACCAGGCTTGTAAAGAGAATAAATGAAACGAACTGCTCTCCGCTGATTTTTTTTCTAATGCATCAATGTTAGTTTTAGTATAAGGATCCCAGGCAATGCATGCATATTCTAATTTAGGGAGAATAAAGGATTGGTAAGCTAAAAATTTCACTTTCGTAGGAGCATCCTTAAGTTTGTGCCTTAGCATGCATAATTTGCGGAAAGCTGTGGAAGAAACTTGTTTAATGTGGGAATTCCAACTTAAATTATTCGTTAGAGTGACACCAAGATACTTGTATTCCTTAACTTCCTTAAGAGGTTGGTTAGAGAGCGTGTAGTCAGTTAGTACTGGCTTTTTCTTGTTAGTGACACGGAGCAGAACTGATATATCCAAGTTTAGTTTCATCCCCCATTGATTGCACCATAGACATATATTGTTTAGAGTGGACTGGAGAGCTGCTTGGTCATTTGAACTAGTTATCGAGTTAAACAGAATACAATCATCTGCAAAAAGTCCAACTGCAAAAAGTCGAACTGCAAAAAGTCATCTGCAAAAAGTCGGTTGCTACGTTATACTCGCTGAGTGTAACCTCCTTAATTTTAGAAAGGTTTAGTGAGCGTTGGGCCGCAGTGCCATGAATACAGTGAACTAGTATATACCATGAACTCGAGGTGGCTAAAGGTGGGAAGTAGATCCGAAGCGCAAGCCGTAAGAAAGTGTACGTGTGCCACCTCTCGTTTAGTCCTTGGAATGTCAGCTGGATGGTGGTGCTTCTATATGGGGAATATATGATGAAAAGATGCGAGATGGTGGTACTTGGAGTGTTGAATAGATCAACGAACGGACACACAGACAGATGCGTGGATGGACGCATGAACGGACGCAGGGGTGGATGCATGGACGAACGCAGGGATGGACGCACGAACAGACGCACGCACGGACGTGCGGATTGACGCACAGATGGTCACACATACGGACGCATGGACGGACGGAAGCGAGAACGAATGGACGGACGAAGGCTTCGCCCCACTCTCCATCATTCACTCCGTGGATATGCTGCCAATTTTTTGGTGAGTGACACATGTCCTATAGCCCGATAAGTAGTTTTGCCTTGATGTGCGCTCGGCATGTCTGCGCACCACTGTTCTAGATATTTTATCGCAAAATTTTCAATAAACGAGCTGTTAGTAGCGTTTGTCCTGTCTTTTCACACGTTTTCATCTTTTTTAGCACAAAAAACCTCGATGGTATGGGTTTTCTTTTTTATCGTAAAAATTTATTTTTTAGTCTGAACCTGCTCAGGTGTTATTTCGTCTGCTGATTCGCAGGATTTTTTTCCGGTCAAACTAAAACATTTTATACGCGTTTCTTGGCTCCGGTAGAAGAGCATGAACAGTGCAAGCCAAATAAACGAAAAACGCCCATTTTGCTACACGTTGAAAGTGTGTCAGTACTCCTTCAGTGGCTCCATTAAAAGAAAAAAAAGTGATTCGTGGTACAAAAAATTCAAAGTGGATTTAACAAAAGTAAAGCTGGAATATAATTCATGAATACTTCATGACAATCCGGTAGTCTACTACGGAGCTACCTACGTCAATGCTTCAAACCTCTTTGGAATTGATGCTTTATGTTCTTCATGACATGCAAGAAGCCGCGTTTACAAATGCAGTACTGCATGGCCGGAACGTAAAATCAGATCAGGCGCCACACCATGTGAATGTCATAACAATTTGGCAATTGAAAGCTGTCCATTTGAAGAGATCAACCCGCCTCATTATTAGCACGAGCCACAACAACAGATTCAACTACTTAGGTGCGCGTATTGCCTTACAGATGCATAGCAGAGAATTCTATTTAATTCGCAAGTCCTTGGCAAGCGTTAGGAAGCACTCTGAATGCATAGTTTATGACAGAACACGACAGGGCAGTGGTTCTCCATGGATGTTTCGCGCAACCCTTGTGGTACCCATGGAAGTGAAAATACAGTGAAACGCCAAGTACTGGGGGGGGGGGGGGTCTCCTAAATGAACACAACATGCAGCCTTGAATCTGTGCCTGTTATTTCTCCCTGGCAAAAAAAGGTGGAAGTGTCCCGCCAGTTCGATCTCGGCAGCTTGTCAATTAGTTGTACGGCCTGAAGCCACATCAAACCTGTTTCAAGCTATGTTTTTTCCTTCAAATATTTAAGTCTAGAAAAAGTATGCTCGCATGCATATGTCGTAGGAAACTGCAGCAAAAGCTTTACAACCATCTCATGAAAAATGTACACGTAAGGTAACTCCGCCGCAGCGCATAACTAATGTGCGGTGAAACAAAAGTATAGAAAGAGCCGATATTAATGAACAGTGTCCTCCCAAAATGTGTTCAGAAAACTTTATTATCATAGATAGTGCACATCAATAACATTTAAATGGAGCATAACGTGCAAAGACACACATATATTTATTACAAAAGATATGCACATAACATGGTAAACAAAAAGCACAAATAAAATGTGAATATGTACGTTTTATACACGCTCTGTTTCCTGAGTATGCCTTACAAAGACCTCCCGAAAAATGAATCGTGGCTCCCTGAGGTCCGCAGAACCAATTTTGAGAACCACTGTGATAGACCATTGCCAGTGACGTAAAAATCAGAAGGAAATATATCTTTTTGAACTTTTGACGAAGTGTGAATGAACAGGGTATGCACTGGATGGCGTGCTTTTAAACCGATAGTACAGCGTCAACAGCGAAAAAAAGTTACAGCTTCAGAAATGTGTCAAGTTTTATACACTACACCTTATTTAAAAACTATTATCGGAGATGAAGTTTTTCTTCAAAAATTCAGCAGATCCGACGTACCTGGGAATCTACGTTATGCGGAGCATGCGGAGAAAAGGTGACAATGTTGCAATTTTTTATTGAGCAGCTGCGCTGTTCAAAGTTCGCAGTTTAAAGTTTTTCACAAATCGTCATTTATAGGCAAGCCCATGTGCAACAGCGTACCCGCGCGTCTGGGTCTCTGTACGTCGTATAAAAATTATTCCATGGTCTTAGCTAGAGTCTTGTCTCTGGAGATGGCAACGCTGCGGAAACAAAATGGGCGACGCACCGTGCTCTCCCTGGATAGTGGTTGTCGTGGAAGGGTTCGTATGGATCTGCGCAGGGGAAGTGATGCGGAGGAGCGGAGAAATGATGAGAAAAGGAAGCGCGGGATGCGGAGGAGGGGAGGAGTGAGAAAAGGAAGCGCGGGAAGAGAGCTAAAATGAAAATAAAAGAGAGAGAGGCACAAAGAGAGAGAGAGAGAGCCGCTGCTGTTTCTTAGTGTTAAAGAGAACAGTTGTGGCGCCATCTATGCGACAACTGTGGAAGCGTTAAGAGCGCGCACGCCCCCTGAATGTGGAGCGGGGCGCAAGCAGTGCACTTCGCGCCGCCACTCGACAGCCTGCAAACACAACATGGCCGACGCGTTGATCGCCGGTTGCGGAGCTCCGTGGAACCGGCGGGGACGGTGCTAGTGCGTGCGCGTGCTAGCTGCTGCGTCTTCCCGTAACCGTGGCGACCCGTCATCCACGGCGTGATCGCGGACCTACGGATCGCCGCCTGTGCGCCGCAGGGCCGCGTGGATAAATAACCGCAACGGCAGCCGTCGACGCCTCCGCCCGGTGGTTCCGTGCATGCATCCCCTGCTCCAGAATGCCTTCTCGGCGACGATCGAAGTCGACTCTCACATGGCCTGTTTCTCAGCTGCTGCCGCCGCGTCGTCTGAATGGATGCGACCGCCGGTCTTCTTGAGTAGGCCTAGGAGGAGACGGGTAAGTCCAAGGCCCGATCTTGTGTTGTGTCCCCAAAAAAATGCGTTGGGAGTTTCATTTTCCCTAGTGTCCCACATTTATCCCGTTTTTTTTCGTCCACGCCACTCGCAAAGAGTTGGCGTGCAACTGGACCCGGCGAAACTAGGGCGGGAGCAGTGGGACGATGTTTGGAGGATCGGGAGCATCGACGTAAATGGGAGGATGTGCTCCTCGTGCCGAGTCGGATCTTTTGCTCCTCTTCCTCCTTTTATTTCCCTCATTTTTTCTTCAATGTCGCTTGACAGAGTGATGGAATGGTGCTCATTGTTCCACTCTACTATGCATGGCGTATATCTTACGCAAACGTGCCTCCTACCGCGTTGATCTCTTAGAGCGATGGACTTGCCCTAAAAACTGACACATGGTCTCAAGAGACTTGACTGAACCGCTCGTCGTCTGATTATTTGCCCTTGTCGGGCAACTCGAAAAATCCCTAATAATAGATACTGTAAATACCGAAAAAGCCAAAAAAATAAAAAAAGCCTTGCCTGTTCACAAAACCTTATTTTGCGTTAACATAATCTTGATGGAATAAAGCGAGTATCCTGTAATTATGCATCATATCAAGCACTGCCCTACGATATAGTGACTATGGAAATAAATTGCGGTTTAGTTTGGTTTCCTTCTTTGTTAACAAAAGTTGGGCCTACACTAATACTCATGCCCGTCTTTGTTGTGCAGAGTGTAGAATGGCACTGTTTGAAGAACAATGCTATCGAGAATATTTTGTCAAAAAACGAGCCCTCAGGCTTATCCGTCTGAAGGAGTACTTGTAAAAGCCGCACTGCTTTAAGCCGACAGTTAGTCCGGACAGAACGAACACTAAGCTCACAATCGTAAACGAAGCACGCACTCTCCTTATTCTCTACTTCGTCTTCTGCTTCGCTCCCAGGACGCGTGCGCAGATTTGTCCGGCGTGGGATGCCTTAACTTTGATGGGCGGAGAGAATGAGGGCAGATGGGGAGAGAAGGGGATAAAGAAACAGATAAGAAAGTTACAGAGAAATATAAACAGACGTACGGGGAGAGACAGAAGAAGGAAGAGCAAGGCAGAGAAGGAAAGAAAGAGAGAATCGAAGAAAAGGAGTGAAAGAAATATAGAGAAAGGGAGCAAGAAATAAAGAGATATGGATTGAAATAGAAGTAAAAAAAGACGAAAAAAGAGATCGGAGAAATAGAGACGAGAAGAAAGTGAAAGAAAGATAGGAAGAAAGAAAGAAAAGGAAAACAAGAAAGAGAGGAAGAAAGAAAAACAAACATGAAGAGGAATAAGGCAGGCCGTTTATAGCTTTACACTTCCTTTAGTCTTGACACCATTAGTGCCAACCTGCGTTCATTTTTCTTCTGTGTAACGTGTTGGTAACCTGGGGCAACGTATACGGTCTACATCAACGAGATCCGCAACATAGGTGAATGCCAGTCTCAAACTGCCTGCCTCAGTTTCAGACGACACGCATCTACACCTAAAATACAGTACTATTTCATCTAAAGTTTCCTTTTTTGAGTAGTTTTGGTTTCTTTCTACGAGCGCATACCATACGTGCAGACACGTTTCACGTTCCTGCCTCAGGCTCGTCACTGAATACAGCCCTGCATTCCCCATCGCGACACGCGTGAAAATTGACCAACATAGAGTAAATTAGCGCGGCCTAGTCATTGCGCTTGTTGCGCGCGTCTCCCTGCAGATTCTGTCTGCACAAAGCTTGTCGGCAAGACCTTGCGGGAAGCGCCCCCCCCTCCAAGCCGCGTGTCTTCTCAATTATGCATGAGTTCTCGCGACGCAATACACTTGAGCCCCTTTTCCATCGCGGTGGGCGAATGCATTTTTGTAGCTTTATTGGTTGTGCACAGGGTCTGTGTACACTGGTTCATACTAAGTTAAATAGATTGCCTCTCTTCTCGTTTGTTTTGGCCACTTTTGTTCTTTTGAACGTCAGCAGCTCGCGCCAGCGTCAAAAGAGTGGAGTGTGTTAATGCTGTAATATATATATATATATATATATATATATATACATATACATATATATATATATATATATATATATATATATATATATATATATATATATATATATATATATATATATCCGTAACGCAGGGTTAAACCGATTATAACAAGTGGGGATACAACTACTGCGTTATCGCGTTCTGGCTTCAAAGACACGAAACGTCCTGGTCGCAATTACATATAGGAAAAAGCTACATTGGCGATTAAAGACGACAATGGAAGATACCCGATAAATTAGATGGGAAAGTGACAGCTGCTGTTAACTCAAGACGTAGAGCATGCATCGGACACGGTATTTTAAGGTTGTACGTTCGGTCCTTACCTGCGGTGATCTGATTTTTTGATCTACTTTATTTCGTTTCCGTCTATGTTGTAACTGCTATATTACCACTAAACACCTTCAAATAATATACCATATAAATCTCTTAGCTTCATTTTGTATTGTTTTTTGTGTTTAGTAAATAAGCGAGTCTTCGATCAAATACCACTCTTTGGTGCGGTGAAGGCGTTCAAAGAACCAAGCTTCGCATGTAGGCATTAAGGTAAATTACGCGTAACACTGCGCTTAAAATTAAGCAGAAGGAACGACATTTTTTTTCTTTTAGAATTGTTCATACGAAAATGCAAACCACACCTCTTAGAAAAGATCACAAAAAAAAGGGAAGCCGAACAGGCGGTAAAACCATTAGCAAGCACAAAAACAATGTCATTTCATGTGAAAGAACCGGCAGCATGCTTTGAAACATTGAATAGTCACATGAACACCAAACGGAACTCGAATTAATCAACTTTTCTTAATCGTAAAAGCTATTCGCCATTTACCAGCCATATTCAATGACGAAAATCAGCGCACAATGCCCCTTGGGAGTTGCCTAAGTGACGCGTAAGTGTGGAGAGAAATAGAGAGGAACGGAGAGGGAATGCTGTGAGGTTAACTAAACTTGAGTTCGGTTAAGCGCAGCGTTTGTAGTGCATTTAAAAAAAGTGTTCAATAATTTGGAGTACTTGATACTCTATTATGGGAGTGCAGAAAGCAACTCCCCACGAGCCCCACGTGTTTAGAAAAAGTGATTAACGGTATTAAGTACTAGGTACTCTACGATGGGAGAGCATAAAGCCATCCCTGCTTAGAAAAAGTGGGTAACGATTTAGAGTACTAGTACTTCGTACTCAACTATGGGGGAGCACTGAGCCGTCCAACCAAGGCCAAAGTTTCGCAAGATCCATCACCCGCGATGCCGTTTTTCACTGGTACATTGTTTACGGACGGAATTGGCATGGCATTATCCATCTTATTTATAGCGCTTGTCAGCGTCCAAAGTAGCCCCATGGAACGCGCATACCGCAACCAATAAAAACCCTGTGTGGAGATTTTCCTGATGTCTTCAATCCTTCAAGTAGGCCTAATATGTAGCCCAACGTAGAGCTTTTATTTCAATAACACGAAATTCAACGAAGCATTCGTAGAAAGTGTTTCGCAGTCCAGTGATTAGAAAACTGGCCTCTAGAAATTGGGGGTCTCGAGCCAACGCAAGGTGCGATATATAAAAATCACAGCATATCCACGGAGTTGAATTATAATGAATGGGGCGAAGAGTCCTTCCGTCCGTCCGTCCGTCCGTGCGTCCGTCTGTCCGTCTGTCCGTCCGTCCGTCCGCCCGTCCGTCAGTCTGTGTATATGCTGTGCTGGCTACGTCGGAGGGACGAGGGACTGCCGCAGATCATAAGGAGCTTCGCCCCTAAAATGAATTTCCTTACATTCGCGGGTTTACCCCAACACCGCTATGAAAGCGACTTCAATTTTAAACAGTTATTACTGCGATAGCAATTATGTGGACACTCTCGGCGAGTTTTAAAGGCCGAAGCTCCTTACGCTGATGCCACGGTCCAGTTTCCGTTGTCGTAGCCATTCCTACGGCCGCTGAATAAAGACCTTGTTTTTTATCCAGCGGCCGTGCCACCCGTTACTTCTCACAATGTTCACTAGACGGTGCGCTCTTGCAGAATGTGAAGTGATCACTAGATGACGTGGAGACAGACAGACAGACAGACAGACAGACAGACAGACAGACAGACAGACAGACAGACAGACAGACAGACAGACAGACAGACAGACAGACGGACGGACGGACGGACGGACGGACGGACGGACGGACGGACGGACGGATGGATGCTTTGGAGACGGGTTCCCGAGATGTTTCGGCGAAACGTGCCCAAAAGACAGGCGGATCCCGAGCTGAGAGCCCGCGAATCTTCGCCTCACTCATAATCATTCACTCCGTGGATATGCTGTGAATTTTTGTGGCGTCGCGGTCATGTTTCGTATTGAGTGCAGATCGATAACGTCGTCCAGCGCGTCGTAAGCTCTGCATGCGAGTAAAAACGTGCAGAGGCTGGCGACGAACGCGGCTGAAGCAGAGATAAAATGAGCCGGTCATTTCCGCTCACGAAAGCCGCATGCGATAACATCATTTTAATTAGTGAAAATACAGCAAGAAAGAAACATTTCGTTAAATGCCTGCTTTACCGATTTCTTTCTGCTCTTAACTCAGAGCACCCGTACTGCCTGCTTTATCATGGCCTCCATGCTTGGTCCAATACTTGCAAGCTTTTTTTTTTCATGTGAAAACTAAGGCATATTATCACACCCAGAAAAGGACCAACTTAGAGCAGATTAAGTAAATGTATCCCTGAAGACTGGCAAAGCTTGAGTTCAATCCTCGATGATAGAGCTTCGAGAACGCTTTCAAGCTAGTTACAGGGCACGCGTCCTGAAATTAATTTCGGCAGTCGAGCATGCCGTAGCACTGCAAGCCTCCCACTCGACAATGCGTTTTAAGAGAGACAACAAACGCGCGTTGGCGCGTCCGTCTTCGCGACGAGTGGCGTTCATCCCGATCCCGAGCTGAGGATGTGAGAGGGGCCCGCCGGCGTGCTCGCGCTCGGCTACTGCGCCGAGTTAATTACGCCCCAAGGGCCGTGCTCCGGCACATCTCCTGACGAGTGTTTTGCGCCACACTCGGAACGGCTAACACCCCAAATTTGCTAGCGCGCGCTTTTCCCTCGTATTCGTTGTGCCGATTCTTTCATTAGCGTGTTCGATTCGGAGCGCCAGAGACACAGAGGGAGAACGGGGGAAGAGCGGGAGATAAAAAGAGAAAGGAAAAGAGACAGACAGACAGACAGACAGACAGACAGACAGACAGACAGACAGACAGACAGACAGACAGACAGACAGACAGACAGACAGATAGATAGATAGATAGATAGATAGATAGATAGATAGATAGATAGATAGATAGATAGATAGATAGATAGATAGATAGATAGATAGATAGAAGAGAGGGATGCGCACAGCTTGCTTCGACAAAGACATAGCCGCGGGGCTCAGCAGGGAAGACTGCGTGCGCGGTGTGCAATTTGGTGACGCCACTCGAAGGCAGGTCGCCGTTAATGTATCCACTGCAGCGTTCTCCGTTCCCATCAACTTGCCCAGGAGAGGATCGTAATTGGTGGAAATGGCGCGAATCGTAGCGGATCACTCGTTTTCTCGCGCGCGTTCACATCTTCCCTGTCAGCACGTGCCGCTTCTACGCGGGAACATTAGACTCCTTGTATTTCTGGCGAGGTAGAGTGATTTTTTTTATTGCGAGAGCAATTATACGGACACTCTCGGCTGGATTTCGCCACTGGCGTCGGCGTGGGCGTCGATGGCATGCACCGTTGATTGATTGATTTGTGAGGTTTAACGTCCCAAAACCACCATTTGATTATGAGAGACGCCGTAGTGGAGGGCTCCGGAAATTTCGACCACCTGGGGTTCTTTAACGTGCGCCCAAATCTGAGCACACGGGCCTACAACATTTCCGCCTCCATCAGAAATGCAGCCGCCGCAGCCGGGAATCGAACCCGCGACCTGCGGGTCAGCAGCCGAGATGGCATGCACCGTATATGTATACTTATCTATATATATGAAAACGCAAGAAATAAAAAAAATCCAGAAAGAGAGACTCTGGCACGTGCAATCGAACGTGGGAGCTCCGTGTCGTGAGTGGGAGGCGTTAACCACTGAGCCACCAAAATATAACTCCTTCAATGCTCAAATGGCAAGCTATTTATATCTACCACTTACTGCTGTTGGCGGGCATCTCGGGGGGGGGGGGTGCTATTGTGTTTTCAGCCAGCAAGATGATGCAATGAGTGCGCGGCGGCTCTCATCTCTCACGCGTGCTTTGGCCCACGGAGAGGAAGGAGAGTGGACGATCTCTCTCGCGTTCCTTATCTCTTTGTGGGCAGGATCATACGTCCTGGCTGGCGTTTGGATTGCACTGGAATGATTCTGTTGTAGTTAAGGGGTGCACAAAGGTCACTGCAATCGTGGCACAGCCACTGTTTGCGAAAAGGGCGCGCTTTTCAGACACAGCGAAGTAACGACTGAGGCGCTTATTCACGTTCATCTGTACCTGTGAGAACGTTTCGTGCGTCATTTGTGCGTGAGAAACGTGGGTCACGTTTCGATCTGCTTGCTATTCTGCGTGTAACCTACCGATTTGTTGCTATCGCGTTCATTGCTTCGCTTTTGCGGCAAAGCTGTGACTTTTTCTGTGTTATTTGTCTAAATGGCCCCGCCGCGGGAATCCCAGCTGCGGCGGCTGCATTTTCGATGGAGGCGAAAATGCTGTGGGCCCGTGTGCTCAGATTTGGGCACACGTTAAAGAACCCCAGGTGGTCGAAATTTCCGGAGCCCTACACTACGGCGTCCCTCATAATCATATAGTGGTTTTTGGGACGTTAAACTCCACATATCTATCTATCTTTGTCTAAATGTCCTGACGAGCAAGTTTTTCATTGAAGTTGACATCACTTATATGCGCAAAGTTACATTGTAACATTGATGGTAACTGTTCAGCCAAGAAAAGCTTAAATAAATTAAGATACATCGCGTTTTCCGTGTCAAGCAAAATACAATGTTGTTTTACATACTGACGTCTCGAAAAGACACAATACAACAACTCATTTGTCCACCTTGGTTAATGGATGATTAATGCTGAATGCGACTAGTGCAGTTCACTGGTGATGTTTTTGTGACAAGCATGTGTGTTGTTTTCTATGTTATCTATTGCCTTTTAAAAAGCACAAAAATAGCGAAGAACATGTGGTAAATAACTCAACATTCTGCACAAGTGTACGAAAGTGCAATACGGAAAGGTACCTGCAATCCAGCATAAAGCTTCCTTCTATCTGAAGTACGAAAACAAAAACAAGAGCGCATGAGCGTGTCGTAAATTTAGAAAGCAGAATACTGTTCACCTGCACTTGGATATTGGGTTTACAAAAAAATACAACATTAAGGGGAATGTTTTCGACACGCACTTCCACGTTATGATGAATCATCATAACGTAACTAGCTTTGTTTAGCTACTTTTGCCTACTTATGGCCAGCTATGTCGATACGTATTTTCCACGTTAAGTGACCTACGGCAGCCAGATATCCGGCGACACTCATACATATGGTGTCTACATGCGCGAATCACAACAAAGACAACACAAACGCGCCAAAGTCGTGGGAGTCTCTCTTGCGTGCCTCCGAGCCAGAAGACCCACGCCGGATTATCCAGCGGGCGGTGGAGGCTGTAGTACACTAAGAGATCCCCGCCCACCTCCCCTGAAATTGCGCAACCAGTCTCTGAACTGGTCCCCTTTATTGATTTTTACGGTGAAGCCAACTAAGAGTTGGCTTCACCGTAAAAAAGGTATGGTAAAGAAGAAGGACGCTTTACAGGCACTAATCAGCCACGCTGGTCGGTTTTGTTTATTGTTTAGGGGGTGAAACTCACGTAAACTGAGCAGAAGCCCCAACAATGCCCTTTGGATAAATAGGTCAGTGGCGTTTGAGACAAGGTAAATGCTCGTCCTCACTTTTATTCATGGAGGGCTCTTCGTGCAGCTTAAGCGTGAAACGATTGGATAATAAAGGAGTACGCTTTGAAGGACTTAATGTGCATTCGAAGCCCAGGCAATGGAAATAAAAGTATTCTCTTGATATAAACAATAGGTGAACAAAAATTTGCAGCATTGAAATTTTTAATGATATGAACGCAGAGAATGATGAGTTGGGCGATGCGTCCATCCACCCGTCCGTGCTTCTGTCCCTCCGTCCCTCCGTCTGTCCCTCCGTCCGCCCGCCCGTCTGTCCCTCCGTCCGCCCGCCCGTCTGTCCCTCCGTCCGCCCGCCCGTCTGTCCCTCCGTCCGCCCGCCCGTCTGTCCCTCCGTCCGCCCGCCCGTCTGTCCCTCCGTCCGCCCGTCCGTCTGTCCCTCCGTCCGCCCGTCTGTCTGTCTGTCTGTCTGTCTGTCTGTCTGTCTGTCTGTCTGTCTGTCTGTCTGTCTGTCTGTCTGTCTGTCTGTCTGTCTGTCTGAACTACACGAAATCGTCAACTATAATAAAAACCACAAACGCCATCTAGTGGTATAATTTCCAAAAACAACACACACAACCCCATCTATTGTATAAGGGATACGCTACTGAGTACGCCGGAAATACGATGGATTGCCCTAGACCATAAATAGCTTCACCCCCAATATCCATTTTGTCCATTGCGAGACAGCTGATGGCTATCCCATAGCAGAGGGCGTAATGTGCTCTAAAGCATTAGCAATTTATTCTGGACACTTCTTTGTGTATAATGAGAAATTTTCAAAAGTTACTAGTCTCTTCAACAATCAAGGCTCATCTCTCGTTTATATTATCTGGATTTACTTGGAGAGGAGTGTAGTTGAGAAGAAGCAAGCTTTACGGCGATTACATTTTCTCTAAGACGTTCAACTATGTTGACTTTGCAAACACAACATCAACACAGCTGGTAAAAACGAATAAAGCTTATTCAGCGGGCACCAACGTACATTCGGAAGTTGACCGCTGCTTTCCTTTCAAGCAACCAAAATGCGTTGCAAATGCCTCGTCCGAACCATCTTTTTTTTTGGCTTTGTTGTTATACATGAAAGCAAAAAAAAAGAAGCACGCTTTACAGGTCACAAAAATCTATTTTACGGGTTACGTTATGCTTTGTTGGTACAAAAAACAGTATGAACAAGGATAATGCCCGAGTAAGATATATTCTAGGTGCAGGAATAATTAACAAAATATTGAATAGTATTTTTTTTTCTAAATTCTAGCTGCTGCATCTAATGGAAGAAAACTGCCACTGCGGCTTCGAAAGGAGGCTGGAAAGTTATACTGGATAAATACAAGAAGTTGGAGTATGCTTGAACTCCGCTTTCAACAGTAAAAGACGATAGCGTAACCAGGCCACGTGCTTATTGCCTTCGAAGACACTGCAAGGAAACAAACGTTTGTGCGCCTGAAATTGGCCGTTTCAAACTGCCATACACGTCTACTGGATGTACAGTTCCTATGTGCCCACTACCTCCTTCCTCCTTCTGCTAGTCGTTCGCAAGCTGTCACGTGCACAAGTGCAGCTGCACGCCTTGTAACGGGTGGGTAGCTTTTGACCCGCTCACGTCAAAACTCACTATAAATTGCCACGTTTTTCTACGAATGAACGAGATGAAAGTTTACCACCCGTTTCATCGTGCCTTTTTTGCCCTTGTGTTTATTTGTGTGGTCAAGATGTGGAACCGTAAGCATCAACTAGATGAAAGTCAAGCTCTCCTGAAGGTTTCAACCTTTTCGTGACTATTGATAACTATAGTCATGAGATGTTCTTAAAGAAAAAATGACCGATGGCTACTATAGTCGTCAACAAGAAAATTAGTACCGCATGACACCACTGAAGACTGCGATCGTCACACTTGTATTTCTTGGCGCTAAATAGCCACAACTCTCCATGATGGGACATTTGTGTCCCGGCTTTTAGTTTGTCGCTACTTTTCATAGTATTGCCATGCGGCGGAGCCACCTTTGAGTTGTCTTTTTGCTACGCTATGAGAGAAATAAAGGAGCCCAATTGAAAGGAATGGTGATGTTCTATAAAGAAAACAAAAATACTTTAATACTTTGCCCGTCGCTGAATACACCATGTCATTCACAATATATATATATATATATATATATATATATATATAAATATATATAAATATATATATATATATATATATATATATATATATATATATATATATATATATATATATATATAGTTGTAAACTCCGAGAATAGTGCAGTATAGGAAACAAAACAATAAAATATTGATTTAATCCTTACAGTTCCGTTGGTGGACCAGCCTTCTTTGGAGGATGTAAGTGAAATGGTACAAGTTCCCGTAGCAGAGGGTCACGGGAACTTGTACCATTTCACTTACATCCTCCGAAGAAGGCTGGTCCACCAGCCGAAACTGTTAGGAATAAATAAATATTTATTGTTTTGTTTCCTATACTGCACTATTCTCGAAGTTTATAACTTTTATTACGGTAGCCGCAAGAAACTCTGATCATGTATTTTATATATATATATATATATATATATATATATATATATATATATCTATATATATATATATATATGGAGATCTTGTGAGATCTACAGACAATAATGCCAAGGAATGTATAGGGGAAGTTATTAAACCAAATTTAATGTAAATAAGAAGAAAGAAAAGTGGGTGAAAAAATAACCAGCCGTGAGCAGGAATCAAACCTACGACCTTCGAATAACGCGTTCGATGCTCTAACCACTGAGCTATCACAGCTTAGAGCATCACAGTTAGAGCATTGACCGTGTTATTCGAAGGTCGTAGGTTCGATTCCTGCTCACGGCTGGTTATTTTTTCACCCACTTTTCTTTCTTCTTATTTACATTACATTTGTTCTAATAACTTCCCCTATACATTCCTTGGCAATATTGTCTGTTAGATCTCAATAATATTGTGTTAAAACCACGGAAAAACGAGCCCATAGGTATACTTCTCTTTCCCTTATATATATATATATATATATATATATATATATATATATATATATATATATATATATATATATATATATATATATATATATAACAACGAAAAAGAAATAACAAATAAAAAAATTACGAAGCCCTTGACCGGGTTTTGAACCAGCTACCCCTCGCTACACAGCACGCCGCCTTCGACAGATATACAACTATAATGTCTGAAAGACCCACAATCATTATTAGAGGATCAAGAAGAAGCGGAGTGTGGTAGCCATTAAATTACGAAGCCGAAAGCACTTCTTGGCTTCATCAAATGCGAAGTATTCTTGGAAATTTGTAAAGAACAGCTTCACAAGAGCTACAGTTTCAAGACACAATTCTCTGCTTAAAAAAGAGTCGGGCGTTGTCAGTTTTTATTGTGAACCGAAGGTCAGAGAAAAGCAACGATTAAACCAAAAATGAGGTACTGTTACGTAATGTGAGTTGTGATTATTTTGATCTCGAAGAAAGTGCGTAGCAAGATTAGCACCGAAACAAGCCCAGGGATAGGAATGAAAAGAAATGGGCAGCTGAAGTGTGGAAATAGTTGTCAAAATCGGTGACATGACATGGTTGATGATGACACGGAGGCCGAAAGATGCTCAGCGTCTTGGTTAAAGTAATGGAGGGAAGAACGTTTCGAAAACAAGAGTAGTTAGAGGCTTTAGTTAACGTTGCAGTGTCGACATAGATGTGTTAATTAGTAGAAGAGTGAACGAATCGAGATTGTCGAAACGCCAGGAGAATAATAAGTGGGAGAATAATAACCTGTTTAAAACAAAAAAAAGGTGCATATAAAGTAGGGACAACCTGTATCAAACGGCCGACGTTAACGAAATCATCGCTGCGACTTGCGTAGTTATACCTCCTAAAATACAGCGCATATTCGGCACGCACACGGGCGTTAACCACCCCTTGACGTGAATATTGGACGTCATAACAACTGAAACACTGCCATCGCATCTAGCCTAGCACGGTACTCTAACATCTCCTCAACTTATTTTTTTTGCGCTGTGCGATTGGGCAGTAAGCTTCAACTAAAAAAAACAACCGTTATACGATGGCAAAACTGAAGTGCATGTTGACGCTAAGGTTTTGCTAATGGTGTCATAATGTGAAGTACTCCTTTTCGCAGCAAATCACAGGAAGGTTCGTTTCAACGCTGCTTGCCACTACTCGAGTTTTTATTTCTCATTAAAGAAAAAAATACAGATTATTAAGTCCACTGAATATTTCATGCGCTTTCTCAGTGACTTCGTCCTTTTTCCTGCTTTGTCTGCTCCAACGTTGCTTCATGTTCTTTTGTTGAAAATAAATGTTCTCTGTGCCACTTTGATTTTTTTTTTCTATTGGAGATGTTGTAGTTTGCCGCAGTAGCTAGTACAGACCCCTGTTTTTTGGGTAGATTTCTGCACTATACACACGCGCTGACTCTATTGTCACTCAAAGTCTGTAGCGTGTCGAACCAAAATAGACAAGTATAAATGCAATCTGGTGACACGAGCGTCGAAGTGCGTCAAGTGACGAAAAAATGCTTGAAGCACGGACGGTATTTCTTCTTTTTTCCCTTTATTTCTCATCGGCGTGAAAACCTGTCAACCATGTCGGCGCCCTGAAGTCAGGCCACACATCTCCGTTTTGTGTCTGCCGCATAAAAGAGCTCGCGATGCATCGAAAGCGAGAAAGCGTTATGCAAAACAGAACGAAGAAGCGAGAGGGGAAATGTAAGAAAGCAGTAGGAAGAGTAATAGGATGCTGAATGGGTAGAGTGAGGAGGAAGCAGAGTAAGAAAGATAGCGCGAGGCATTACCAAAGCCGTCGTCGCAAGCTTTCAGCTACGTGCTCTTTTTTTCTTTTTGGCGTTGATGTTGCGCTGGCGCTTTTAGTTTGTCTCAAAAAAGTGGCCGATGTAACTTTGCTTTTATACCCCGCTATAGCGCCCCACCAATTTTAGTAGTATGCTGGGTATTTTCTTGCTCCAGTTTTTGTTCTTCTTGGTTTTAGTGCAGGGGCTCTTATGCAGGACACTGTGCAGGGTGTGGTAGCTTACCGGTGTTAAAGGCCATTGCTGCCACAGTTGCGCCGACGACAAAATCAATCAATCAATCAATCAATCAATCAATCAATCAATCAATCAATCAATCAATCAACGTGACCAGGAACAACGATCTTTGCGCTCAAGGGTGCATAGAAATTAATATAAGAAAACAATTATACGCCACAAGGCGTCTTTCATTATGGTGCATGTAGGCTGTAAGAGAGTATGTGCACGGTAAGCACGCACGCACAAGGGAGGGACTGCAGTTCAATTTCCGTAACACTGCATGGAACAAGAACAGCATGATGCACATCTAATACTGCGCGCCTCTCACGGTGTTGGGGACAAACGGCAACTGTCCCTTACTGCGAGCTCACACGGGCTGGGTTTATTCTCTCGCCCCTTTTTTTAGAGAGGGAACAACAATGGCTACGACAGCAGCTGGACGCAAGCTCAAGCTTCTCTCTCTCTCACACCACACACACACACACACGCACACACACACACGCACACACACACACACACACACACACACCACACACACACACACACACACACACGCACACACACACACACACTCACACACACACTCACACACACACACACACACACACACACACACACACACACACACACACACACACACACACACACACACACACACACACACACACACACACACACACACACACACACACACACACACACTGCAAATAAACAATGACAGACGCCGATTGCACGGAGTAACAGCGGCGCAACAACTTTGACATCGCGGATGGTATTGAACGAAGAGCACTGGGCATAAGAGGGCCCTGCTATCGGTACGCGATGAAGGAAGGTGCACGATGCGGATTTGGGGAAGGGAGGGACGGCAGAAACACGCTACTACAGCGCCAGCAAGTCACTGAGGTGGCAAAAAGTTGTAAAATAAGAAACAAAAAGAGAAGAACGTTTCTCTATTTAACGGCTGGATCGCGGTATTTCTCTCTCTAGAAAGAGCCTGCGAGAGGACGGAGGAAAACTGAAGGCATTCGCTGTTATCCGGGATCGAGCACTTTTGTGAGGGAGCGGCCTATGTGAGCGACCGAGCTTTCTCGTTACTCGGACTTGCCCCCCCCCCTTTTTTTTTCATATGTCTTTCTTTCCTTTGTCGCCATGTCCTGCCGCATTCCTCGTGAGGTTCGGCTACTGGATGGCTTCTGCGCTCTCGTCCAAACATTTCCCTCGTCGTACGCAAGCAACAACACCACCTCCGTCGTACAAAGGAGTGCTTCGCTCAGAAGTCGGGTGCTATTATTTATATCGTTTCGCCTCTCTTTTACGACAATGCCTCGCGAACATATCCGGCTCTTTTGGCGGTAGAGAGCTTTTATAAGGCGCTAAGCTGTCGACCAAACATTTTGCGGCCGCTGTCTATACAACGTTGCATATCTGCTCTGCAGCGTTTTGCCCTTTGTATCGCCTTTTTTCACTGCCTTGTGTGACACTACTTCGTACATTTCGTTTTTAGCATTAGTGTGTTTCTCCTGTATGTACTAACTATTGCACGTATGCTTTTTAGGGGCGGGTTCTCTGTGCAGCCAACTGGCAAATGATGGCGCGAACAGCCGAACGTATATGGCTGTTTGCTGGTGGCATAGACGTGCTGTCATAAGCTTCCTTATACTGCTTTCCTTCCTGAGGTGGAAGACACAAAATTAAAAAATAAGAAGAGTGTTGCAATAAAATATAAATGTGAACAGACGGTAAACCTAAAGTAAGCGATAGAGAAAGAACAATAAATTTGAGAAATCGAAGTACAAGTCCAGCAACAATAAAAATCAAGAAACGTATACGCGAGAGTCCGAGGAGGCGAAATGAACACGACAAGGTGCTCCGTTGGCCGGGATTCCTGTAGATCTAGACGAATGTCATGGTCATTTAATGCGCGTTGTTCTGCTTCTTCTCCGAGATGGTGGACCCTCTGGCGAAGAAAACGCGCTGGCTTTTTTTTCTTGCCTTCCACATGCAGCTCTGTGCCAGATTCTCGCCGTTTCCTGTGCGGGGGTTCTTGCCAGAGGTTGTCTTGGGTGCGAGAGAAAAATCGCGCCTAATAAACGAGAGGGCGCAAACGCTATTCGTGCCCCTACATATTTTTTCCTTCCCCTCTTTGCTTTCTCTCTATTTATCTATCTATCTCTCTTTCTCTAACTCTATGTCTTCCTCAACTAACACCATCTTTTTTCCCCCTCAAGTTTCGGGCAAAAGAGGAGGGAACAAAAACGACGGAGAATGAAGAACGGAATTGATACTGGAATATAGCGACATGTAGAGGGACAGATGGTGAGGAAAAAAGGGTACTCGCAAACACGCTCGAGCATGAAAGAGAGAGAGAGAAAGAGAGAGAGAAAGAGAGAGAGAAAGAGAGTAACAAACAAGTCCCCACACAGAGCTCTGCTTTTTTTTTTTTTTGCCCCTCCAGCTGTGCTCGGTTTCGGTTCAACGCGTCCCGACGCTGCGATTCTCTTCTGCGCTGAGTCGTCTCTGTCTCTCCCTCTTTTCCTTTCCCTGATCGTCGAAAATCCTTTCACATTTTTCTTATTCTCTCTCTTCTTTCCTTCTACGATCGATTAACCTTTGTCCGTTTCCAACGCTTTACTACGCGATGTGCAGGCCACTTTCGAATTCCTCTCCATCCGAGAGAAAAGATGGGCGGCATCTTTCTTCTCGGGGAAAGCAGAGAACGTGGGGGTGTTTTTCAGAAGAAACAACCGACACCACACACCCGAGCCCAGCCAGTTTTTTTTTTTCGTCCCACGGCGCAACTCTCGCGCCGTAGACCGCAGTCACGAAATTCACGATTCTCGAAGAAAATGGAAGAAAATGAAACATAAAGATGGTGGCAGGATGTAAATACCCGAGGGGGGGGGGGGGTATACGTTACAGACGCAAGCCGCTTTTTTCTGTCTCTTGCCACTTTGCGTAGTATTAAGTAAAAAAACAAACAAACAAACAGAGGGTGGACTGCCTGCTGACTTGTGCGTACTAAATAAAGTGCTGGGCGGTGAAATCTAGTCGTAGTTGACACGTTATTACTATGCAGGGGAGTGGACGCTGTAGATGTGACATCAGCGGTAGTGTTGGTGTCAGTCAGTGAACGAGTGCCGAATACATGTACCAGTGGTTCTTGGTAATGACTTGTGCTTCTTGAAAGAGTGAGTCGTCCATTGTTGGTCGTCGTAATTGTTCAGAATCGTTCAGAATGTGCGCATGCTGAATTTCAGGCTTAACTTACACGCGCGCACGCACACTCCCACTGTAACCAACCAACCAACCAACCCGACCGACCGACCGACCGACCGACCGACTAACTAACTAACTAACTAACTAACTAACTAACTAACAACCAACCAACCAACCAACCAACCAACTAACTAACCAACTAACTAACTACTAACAAACTAACTAACTACTAACTAACTAACTAATCAACCAACTAACTAACTAACTAACTAACCAACTAACTAACTAACTAACTAACCAACTAACCAACCAACCAACCAACCAACCAACTAACCAACCAACCAACCAACTAACTTACTAACTAACTAACTAACTAACTAACTAACTAACCAACCAACCAACCAACCAACCAACCAACCAACCAACCAACTAACCAACTAACTAACTAACTAACTTACTAACTAACTTACTAACTAACTAGATAACTCACTCACTCACTCACTCACTCACTGAGATCACTGAAGAACGTCTAAATTTGAGACAGCAACGGCGAAACAGAAAGACGAAATAAAATTAAATAAAGTCAATATACTTCTCGCTAAAACGTCCTATGTCACCGTTCAAACAAAAAGATGAAGCTTTAATAGTGTCTACGGTAAGTTACGAAAGCGCGCTTCTCGGCGTCTACATTCTGAAAGTTTTTCGCTTCTTAACATCAATGCGGAAATTCGCGCCGTCTCTAACAAACATTCATTTTGTCGACGCACGCATGCTTGCATCGACAAAATGTTATTTCTCGCGAAATGAATACTTATATATGCGTGCCCTCACGCGTGTGTGCGTACCACTGCGGTGGTATAGTGGTGACGGTGCTCGACTGTCGTGCTGTTCTGGACATATTCGAATTTCGCCATGTTGTCAGATTGCGCCATTGATCAATGCTAATTGGCCAAGTGAGCTGATACGACCTCTCTGATTGGCTCAAATTGTCACCATTACAGAATTCGACAATATGGCGGAATTAGAAAGGCCGCTTCACCCGAAGGATTGCGGAGTCGAACGCCGGCCGCGGTAGCCGCATTCTCGTATAACGCGATATTACTTGAAGTCAGTGCACTTGGAGTTCTCTAACGTGCATCAAGGAGGTTTAAAAAAAATGCTGGAGTGTATATCCTTGCCCATAAATGAAGCCATGCCAACCGTAATATGGCGGCAGCGGCAGCCATCTTACTAGGGGCATGATGAGCTATCGGCGTTCGGCGGTTGAGAAGGAGCGTTTTCTTCGCACGCCCAGCGAGTTTAACGTGGTAACCTGTTTGGGTCAGATAGTGCTCAAAGTGCGTGCCTGTGTTACCAGTTTTCTTTAGTAAGCCTCGAATTAAAGGCAATTTTTTTCGATATAAGTCACCGATTCTAGTCACTGTGGATTAATTCTTCGAAAACAACAATCTTTTAATCTATAATTAACGTAGCCTTTAGACTAACAAATCAAAATTACTTGATGTCTACGTTGGCACCACCAGAACATAGAATGTTTCTGAGATCTTTGGAGGGCAAAAGCTGGCTTGACTACTGCTGGCAAAGCATTGCCTTGACGTGGCCCTAAATCTAAGTGGTCGAAACTTTCGGAGTCTCCCACTATACCGCGTCCCTCATAATCTTATGGTGGTTTCGGGACATTCAATCCAACATATATTATTACTAAAGCGTATGTGTCTAAACAACAGCGTTTATTCAGGTTTCGGTCGGAGAGTGTTAATTCTCAATGGAAAAATTAGGAGGTTTCAATGGGTATAGAGCACCGTCACTCCGAGGACAGTCGATGCTATCGTCACTATAACCCACAGGGCGATCCACTACAAACAAACAAACAAACACACACACACACACACACACACAAAATCACGGCATATTCACGGAGTGAATTATGAATTGAGCGAAGCATCCATCCATCCATCCGTCCGTCCGTCTGTCCATCTAGTGAACACTCCAAGTACCGCCATCTCGCACCTTTATTCATATAATCGTCATATACAAGTACCGCCATCCAGCGGACATTTTATTAACTAAACGAGAGGTGGCTACTGCGACGACACGGGACGCATGACCCACGGCGTAAGGAGATTCACCCCTAAAGCAAGCAAAATAGAGGGAAAACAACGGCAGGGAGGTTAACCAGCCTATAGCCAGTTTGCTACCCTGCGCATGGGAGAGGGATGGGGGAGATGAAAGATAGAGAGCAGAGAGGGAAGAGAGAAACACAGCACATTCAGCAGCACACTCGCGCACACTTTTAGTCCAGTCTTGTCTTCACCCCTAAAACAGCCGAATGAGACTGTGGGCTTCCGAAATGTTGCATTAGACTACTTTACTACTGTATACCTTCAAAGAGCGAAGTATTTGGTTACCTCGTGCTCTCACAGTTGTGTTTCGACGCGGCACCAGGGAGTGCGCGTTATCCCACTGCAGTACAGCCTTATCTCGACAATTTGTATATAGTAGTGCAGTGTAGTTTCGTTTTCGATCGCGAACCAAGGACAGTATTTGCATCTTTTCGGCCTGCAGAGTATGGTTACTTCAAAACAGCCGAGTGGTTTCTTCGTTCCTAGGCCCTTTTGTCTACGTCGTCCAGCTTTACCTTTGTTCTCGACTTCCCTTACTCCACCGTTGTTCGCGTACCCCCTTCTCACCCTCGTCAACCTACTTCCCCTCCATTGTTTTCCTCTCTCTTTGCAGCACGTCTCTCTATGGCACCAATCCTTTTTTTACCCTTCTCTCCAAAGCGCTCGCTCATTAGCGTAGCGCGGTCACCGGCTACTGTTTTTTTGATAAACAGCAGCCGTACACAACTGGCGGGCGATTTGTCAGACAGTCTACCCTAAAGGCGATACGGGAGAAGCAAGCCAGTTCTGGTGATTATTCACCGTAAAACACTGAGATACCGCTTACCATTCTAGTTTCGTCCATAAAGAGAGAGACAGAGAGAAGAAATGAATGGGTGCGTAACACCGTTAAGCCATTCATTATCAAGATATAGATGGCAATTTTAGCCCCACAGTGTTATTCGTATAAATAAATATAGTGGGGTAACTATATACAAATATAGAATTGTTTAACGGTGCAAGTTTGCTATTCATACTAAAGTTCAACACTGCAAAAATAAACTTTTTTTCATATAAACAAGGATTCAACTGGAAGTCAACGCTTACCCGAGTGTTTGCTGTCCGTAGCCGCGCTCTTTTGTGCTCTTGATCTTCAATACCGAACAGAGTTACACATTTAGGTAGCGTTAGCTTGCTGTTACTTGGGGCAATCCACTAATTGATAGCTAGAAAATGAAATTACGTGAAGATTTCAGAATCCGTCATTTCGCTGCGCCGCGTTTGGTTTGTGGATGTGACGGGGAGGACTTAATCACACGACGACGAGAGATAAAGCCAAGTGAAGAGAGTGTGGCGTTATTTCTAGTTTTTTAGTTTAAGTCTAGTCACTGTGACGTAAAAGGAAAAACGACTCAAAGTGAACGAAAAGAAATAAAGAATATTCCGATGGCAATCACTTTATTCTTTGTTTCTTTTCACATGCATTATTTGCACTCCCGCTTTATGGTGTTCTTACATGTTAGTATTCTTTATATTTCTTTAATTTGCATTGAGCAATGAATTCACAACGTTGGGATTACCAGTTCTGTTGAAGCTTATCTATAAACATTTTTACTTGCTTTAAAGTA
This sequence comes from Rhipicephalus annulatus, assembly GCA_013436015.1. Taxonomy (NCBI): domain Eukaryota; kingdom Metazoa; phylum Arthropoda; class Arachnida; order Ixodida; family Ixodidae; genus Rhipicephalus; species Rhipicephalus annulatus. Next base: position 14,538 of record WOVY01015435.1, on the reverse strand, counting down.
AGGCTGAATGAACAGTCATTAGGCTCACCTAGTTCAAAGTACTTTACCAAATCCTCGTTTATAGTACACGTGTCGCATTCTGTTCTGTGCGTTGATGTGTGAAAAACTTTATTGAAGTCCGGCAATAAGGACGTGTTGTGTAAGCTTTATGAATGATTGAAATTTGCGTTTTTCACAACACGAGGTTTTATCTGTCGAGAGAGAGAAAGATAAACCGCTTCATATCGTGTCCGGCAAGTTACAGGCAGGCACTGCACCGTGCTCCCTGCCGGGCTGCAAAAATTAGGTGCCCTTTTTCCTCTTCTAACTACTGCCACCAAGCTACAGTAATGAAAGAAAAATCGTCGATATGTTGCGACGCGTTTGGCTTAGTTCCCAGGATAAAAAAATGTAGATATTGTATTGTCGAATAAGTTGCCCTAATTGGCAAAGACTCCCCCCCCCCCTAAAAAAAGATGGCCCAAAAGAAATTTTTGTTTAGTGGTTGGAAGCTGAGATTAATGTTAGGGAGGGTTGTGGTCATAGTCACGAGTGCTTTTGTTTGCTCTTTGCAGATTGAATATAGACCAGCCGTCGGCTAATGTTTCGCTGACTTGGTTAGGGGCATAGTGAGGCTTATGTCGCATCATAACCATTTTCATAATTTTGCGTAGTCGAGGGCTTGAAAGTTTAAGGTACGTCATGCGGATGATGGCGGTTCGCTTATAAGCTTTATTGAATCGCCATTATAGTGTGGAATGGTTCTGAATTTTAGAGAGCTTACTAGTTTTGTAATCTCGTTATTGTGTTTTTCTTTATTCGGTGGCAGATATACGGCCAACGACGCTGTGAACTCGTGACGGCTCATTTCGTTTGTGAAGGAATTAGTTTTACCGATAGTTTTATAATGTATGCTAGTTACCACATTTTCGTGATGAACTGGCCAAAACGTAGGTAAAGGTGTATTACATAGTGAAATGAACAACAATTAATATGGCGCATAAATCCTGGCAGTATATGCTTCTCATCAGAAGCAGCTTTTATTATTTTTTGTTTTCTTTTTAGCAGCCTCTTCACTTGAAGCGCACCACGTAACAGGCCACGTTGGTGGGAATGATTGCGTTGTTTATAAGCCTATCCTGTCTTCCAAGTTATCGCGAACACGCACACACACACACACACACACACACACACACACACACACACACACACACACACACACACACACACACACACACACACGAGAAATTATACAATGTCTTTCGGTAAGTGGCCAAGAAGGACCCGGTGACATTCAGTTGGTCCACGATTCTCTCTTAAGGCCATCCGGGACCACCGGTGGGCTAATGTAGTTTGCTAACTTCGGATGGAGACAAAGACGAAGGAAAATTGACCACCTATCTCACCAACTGCTTCGTTTTAGCCGCGGCAAAAAGACAAACACTCTGGGGATGGAATTCAATTATCCCACGTGTAAGTTCTGGAGATCCCGAAAGATATAGGTCTCGAAAGAAGCGTGCACTCAAAGCCAGTGTTAGCAGCATGATTAGGTTAAGACCGCACATTGACGTGAAAGTCGTCGAAGCAAATAAAGCCCGACAGCAACGAACGGGAAAAAAGGTCGAATTGACCCCGTTCTCCAATGAGTGCAAAAATCACACAAAAAAAGAAAACTCAACGCACTGCGAGCAAAAAAGAAAGTACCGTATAGTTGAAGACGAGGCGCCACATCTGTAGAACTGGTCGAAGTCAACGAAGTACAAAACGAAAAAAAATAGAAGAAATTAAGGTTGAAGAGTTGCCGCCTTTCTTACTAAACAGTGCAGCACCATAAAAGCCATCAAGAAAAGAAAAGGTGAGATAGGAAATTGTGAGAGGTGAGATAGGTGAGATAGGGATGTTAATCTATCTAGAAAAACAGGTATGCTACACAGTCAGAGCTGGGCAGTATCGATACATGTACCTTCAATACTATATATATCTTAGATACTCACTGGGTAGCTTGTATCTGTACTGCAATATGTCTCGCAAGCCGAGTATATATATTGCTACGGAGAGGAAGAAAAGGAAGAGGTGCGACTGACAGGCGCGCGACTGGGCCAATCAGCCATTGTGTCTCTTGCCTGTAGTTTTTACTCTGCAAATACATCTTGCTCAGAAGCAACCAACCTCGTAACATATTGGTGAGAGGTGCTGGGTAACCATCAGGCAACGGAGCTCCGCAGCGGACGTCGCATCGCCCTTCCAGCCATGGCCAATGCTCAGCCCTCCGCGTCAACGTCAGCGTCTCCGACGAACATGGCGTCGCAACCGTACGTTTTCACGCCTCTCAAGGATCCCGGTACATTCTGCGGAACCGATGGCGTCGACGTTGATGATTGGCTGGCCATGTTTGAACGAGTGAGTGTGCCGAACAGATGGGATCCCACACTTCAGTTGGCTAATGTGCTGTTCTATTTGAGAGGCACGGCCAAGGTGTGGTATGAGAACAATGAAGAAGAACTCACAAGCTGGGACCAATGCAAAGCAAAGATGCGAGAGGTGTTTGGCAAAACCGCCAGTCGGAAGATCGCCGCCAAAAAGGAATTGGCCTGCCGTGCCCAATCCCCTACGGAGTCATACCTCGCTTACATTCAAGACGTGCTGGCCCTCTGCCGAAAGGCCGAAAGCGACATGACAGAAGGTGACAAGGTGGGACATGTTCTGAAAGGGATTGCCGACGACGCGTTCAATCTCCTGATGTGCAAGGGCTGTTCCACCGTAGACGCGATCATCAAAGAGTGTCGTCAGTTCGAGCAAGTGAAAAGTCGCCGCATTCTACAAACATTCGCTCGACTCCCAAACACCGCTGCAACATCTACTTGCGAGGACCAGTCAACACCACAACGTGCATCGCCGCCGGGAGACCTTACACGCATTGTTCGTCGTGAACTGGAAGCTATGGCGCCCTCGGCGTTCTATTCGCGCAGTACCGATGCCACTCCTGTTACTGTTCCTCTTGTTCAAGCCATCGTGCGCCAGGAGCTTGAAAACATCGGAGTGCATTCCGTGTGCCATGTCACCGCGCCTAGAGTCAGCGAACGCCCTTTCGTGATGCCCTTCTCCGACCGACGGTCTTCTCCACGTACTCGCAACCCGGCTGAGTGGCGAACTGCAGATGACCGCCCTATATGTTTCAACTGCCACCGCGTTGGACATATTGCCCGTTACTGCCGCAACACATGGTCCTCGGCACATCGCGCAACGACCAATATGACCCGTTTCGACGATACCGCCCGCACCTTTCCACCTGCCGAAGAGCCCAATGCCATTGACCATTCTCGGAACACTTGGTACAGCCGCTCGCCTTCACCACGTGGGCACCAGTCTCGATCGCCGCAAACACGTCGTCCATCGTCCCGTTCGCCGCAGCCACGGCGCTTCTCGTCCCCCGTGGCTTCCGGCCGCGTTGTCTCGGAAAACTGAGAAATGCAGCCCCCGGAGGTGGTGCTGCATTGACGACTTCCGCAGCAAATCCTCTTTCCGTTCCCACCAGACGAAGTGTAATAGACGTTAAAGTAGACGGCGAACCTGTACAAGCACTTGTCGACACCGGCGCAAGCATTTCGGTCATGAGTTCAAGCCTACGCACACGTTTAAAGAAAGTTCTGACACCAGCGGCTGCACAAATGCTCCGTGTGGCCGATGGCGGCACGCCGATGGTTCTCGGTCTGTGCACTGCCCGCTTACGTATAAAGGACCACACTACTTCTGTCATTTTAGCCGTGATTGACCACTGCCCTTATGACATTATCCTAGGCCTGGACTTCTTGTCGAATCATTCTGCTCTGATCGATTGTGCTACAGGCGTTCTTCAGCTAGAGTTGCCTCAGATAGTCGCTGAACCCCACACTGCCCCGCCGCGCCTGTGCTCTCTTCAGGATGTGCGGCTGTCAGCTCAGGCAGCCACCTTCGTCGTTTTGACCGCACAGCCCCAAGTTCCCGATGGTCAATATGTCCTCCTTCCTCTCGCCGACGTCCTCTTGAGCCGCAACATTGCCATTCCCCATACGCTTGTGACTGTTACTGACAATTGTACCTCGCTTCCACTTCTCAATTTCAGCTTGTGCCCTCAAGTGCTTCCTCGTGGCATGTTCTTGGCCAGCGTATCTAATGCTGACGAATTCGAAATAGCAGCGCTCACCACCGAGATTGATTTACTTCAGTCTCCTGTAGCGAACAGCACCTGTTCTCGGCCAGATCGTTTCTCGAAGATGATTGCACCCGACCTCAATCCTGCGCAAGCCAATGACATCCATCGCCTTCTCGCGTCATATACCGACATTTTTTCTTTCGACGACAGACCTCTAGGGCAAACATCCACTGTTCAGCACCGTATAAATACTGGTGACGCCAGTCCTATTCGCCGACGCCCCTATCGTGTCTCCCCCACTGAGCGTAGAGTTATCCAAGCAGAAGTGGACAAATGCTCAACAAAGGTGTCATAGAACCATCAAGTAGTCCTTGGGCCTCCCCTGTCGTCCTTGTGAAGAAAAAAGATGGTACCTGGCGCTTCTGCGTTGACTATCGCCACCTAAACAAGATCACACGAAAAGACGTGTACCCGCTACCACGCATCGATGACGCGTTGGACTGCCTACACGGGGCTACATACTTCTCGTCTATAGATCTTCGGTCCGGCTACTGGCAGATTTCTGTCGATGAAATGGACCGCGAGAAGACGGCCTTCATTACACCAGATGGTTTATACCAGTTTAAGGTCATGCCTTTTGGACTATGTAACGCCCCTGCCACATTCGAACGAATGATGGACTCTCTCCTGCGTGGTTACAAGTGGTCTACTTGTCTTTGTTACCTAGACGATGTGATAGTCTTTTCATCTACTTTCGATAGCCACCTGACCCGTCTCGCTGCAATTCTCGCAGTCTTCAGAACAGCTGGGCTACAACTCAATTCCAAGAAGTGTCAATTTGGTCACCGTCAGATTGCCATTCTGGGCCATATTGTAAACGCCGATGGTGTCCAACCAGATCCCGAAAAGATCCGCGTCGTCCGTAGCTTTCCAGTGCCCCGTTCTACATCCGATGTCCGTAGCTTCGTCGGCTTATGTTCCTACTTTCGCCGTTTTGTGAAAAACTTCGCCGACGTTGCCCGGCCACTGACCGATTTGCTGAAGAAGGATACCACATTCTCATGGGGCCCTGAGCAGGCTCAAGCGTTCGCCGCTCTCATCGGCTACCTAACTACGCCCCCCATACTTGCCCACTTTAATCCTTCTGCTGCCACAGAGGTTCGCACCGACGCCAGTGGCCACGGTATCGGCGCAGTTCTCGCTCAGCGGCACCACGGTAGACAGTGCGTGATAGCTTACGCCAGTCGCCTGCTTTCTCCCCAGGAGATGAATTATTCCATCACCGAGAGAGAGTGTCTAGCTTTAGTTTGGGCCGTCGCCAAGTTTCGGCCATATTTATATGGTCGCATTTTCACTGTCGTTACGGACCACCACGCCCTCTGTTGGCTGACTTCTCTGAAGGACCCGACTGGACGTCTGGCTCGCTGGGCTCTGAGGCTTCAGGAATTTTCGTTTAGCGTCAGCTACAAGTCTGGCCGTTTGCACAAGGACGCAGACTGTCTTTCTCGATATCCGGTAGATCCTCCTGATCCCGTTGCGCCTGACCTGGAGAGCAGAGTAATGGCGTTCACAGACGTCAGCGATATGCGCATCGAACAACGACGGGATGAGTCATTGCGCACTATCATCGACGCCATCCAGTCTGACAGCCATGACGCTGAATCCCGTATGTTCGTGCTGCATGACGGCATCCTCTACCGCCGCAACGTCACCACTGAAGGCCCTGAGCTTCCTGCTTGTCATCCCTCGTCATCTACGGCCTGCCATACTTCAACAACTTCACGACGCACCAACAGCGGGACACCTCGGCGTTTCCCGCACATACGACCGCGTGCGACGTCGATTTTTCTGGCCTGGATTGTACCGCAGCGTACGTCGATATGTCGCCACTTGCGACCTCTGCCAGCGCCGGAAAAGACCTTCTTTGCTGCCAGCTGGATATCTTCACCCAATTGAAGTCCCCTCTGAACCATTTCATCGCGTGGGACTCGACCTTCTTGGCCCTTTTCCGACGACGACACTCGGAAATAAATGGATTGCCGTCGCCACAGATTATGCGACCCGTTACGCGATAACAAAGGCCATGCCAACCAGTTGCGCCACTGACGTCGCGGATTTTCTTCTTCATGACGTCATCTTACACCATGGTGCACCCCGACAGCTGCTTACGGACCGCGGCCGCTCTTTCCTGTCCAAAGTTGTCGATGACCTCCTTCGCTCGTGTGCTACAGCGCATAAGCTATCTACCGCCTACCACCCACAAACTAATGGCCTAACTGAACGTCTCAACCGCACGCTCACAGAGATGCTTTCGATGTACGTCTCCGATGATCATCGCGACTGGGATACCACGTTGGCCTATGTGACCTTCGCATATAACTCCTCTCGACATGACACTGCGGGATTCTCGCCTTTTTATCTTTTATATGGTCGCGACCCCATATTGCCATTTGAAACCACCTTGCCTCTCGTGCCATCTGCTTCCGAGTACGCGCGCGAAGCCATTGATCGGGCTCACATGGCTCGTCAAGTTGCCCAGTCTCGCCTCACCAGGTCACAGGATATGCAAAAAGCCCGCTACGACCACCGGCATCGAAATATAACGTTTGCCCCAGGTGACCACGTGCTCCTCTGGTCACCGTGTCGCCGTGTAGGTCTCTCCGAAAAACTTTTGTCCCGATACGCCGGACCCTACCTAGTCTTACGTCAAGTTAGCGACGTAACCTACGAGATAGCGCCATTGCACTCCAGTACGTCACCAAGTTCGTCACTAGTTGACATTGTCCATGTTTCGCGCATGAAACCCTACTTCTGTCGCACTTCTCCGGACTCTCGCCGAGGCGGCGCTCCAACGCCCGGGGGTCCTGCTACGGAGAGGAAGAAAAGGAAGAGGTGCGACTGACAGGCGCGCGACTGGGCCAATCAGCCATTGTGTCTCTTGCCTGTAGTTTTTACTCTGCAAATACATCTTGCTCAGAAGCAACCAACCTCGTAACAATATTTCCGTTACATTCGGTAATGTATCATGTATCTTATATATAAGACACTGCAATTTTACGCTACCGATCGAAACATTCTCTTGTTGAACTCCTCCGCTTCTCAGACTAGTACTGGTGCCATTAAGCCACGTGCATGAAACTAAGGTCAGTGACAAAATTTTACCTTTCCGTCTGACTCCACGAGTGAGGGCTGGCGATGACGTGAGCATGCTCCTTCTGTTGAAGCAGAGCAACTTGACTGTGATCCCGCAGTATCTGCAGAAACTACGTTCGCGTGCTTACCAACGCGCCTTTCGTTTTCTACACTTTTTTTCCCTTTTAGATGCGGAGCATCTAATACTCGAGGCTTGTAGTGCGGCGCCGTCCGCAAGCTTCCTCCTCCTTCTTCCACCATCTGTGCATCCCTTCCTCCTCTACACACCGCGCGCGCTTCACTCCTCCACCATCTGTGCACCCTTCCTCCTCTACACACCGCGTTCGACATCTACAATTCTCCTCATTCTCCAGTGGACGCGCATGTGGCGTCGCGCTTCGAGAACATCGGCAGCTGGCGCGCGCGCATGCGCCGTCGCGCTTCGAGAACATCGGCAGCTGACAGTGCATGCACCGTCGCGCTGTATATATACTCAAGGTCGGCGCTCGCTCGCTCAGTTGCCGCTCGTCGGTTGGTTTGTACGGCGCGTCGACGTCCAAGGTCGCGGTGAAATGAATTCCAACAAATCCACAAACACAATGATCGACGTCCCTTCGACCAGCGCCGCCCTTTCGCATACGTGTGTACGTGTTCACTCATTTAACACCCCCTCCTACAACCACGTTAACCAATTTAGCCATCGACCCAAGTAAGTCGCACTTTAACACCCCGTTAACCAATTATATGCTCCGCATCCTCCTCAGTGTTCCCCGAGGGAAGCTGCGGGCAATTTTTTAGTCGTGTCAGAGCCATGGCACTTAGCTACTAGCAAGTGCCACACAGCACTATGTGTGTGGTGATGACTGCACAAGCTTTGATGCCGCTGTTCAGCGTGTAACTATAACACCGCCAGTGTACCTATGCTATGTTTAATAGAGCAAGCGCTTAGCTATCGGACGATATCATGACATACCATGCCGCTTCTTTTCTGCTTTTTTCTATTCAAAGAGCCATTGAAATTGTGGACTATCTCGCCGAACCCTGATAGGATGCGAAGCAGCAGCGGTGCGCACGGCTTTGACCCCACGGAAACGGGTATCGACGCGGGTGCTCGAAGAACGGTTTGAAGCGAAATTGATTGATTGACTGATTGATTGATTGATCGATCGATCGATCGATTTATTGATTGATATGTGGGGTTTAACGTCCCAAAACCACCACATGATTATGGGAGACGCCGTAGTGGAGGGCTCGGGAAATTTCGACCACCTGGGGTTCTTTAACGTGCACCCAAATCTGAGCACACGGGCCTACAACAATTCCGCCTCCATTGGAAATGCAGCCGCCGCAGCCGGGATTTGAACCCGCGACCTGCGGGTCAGCAGCCGAGTATTTTAGCCACTAGACCACCGCGGCGTGGCAGTTTGAAGCGAAACTCGGTTTAGCCTTTACTCGAGTAAACGTTTGTTTCGAACGCAAAGACATGGGAGGCGGGGTTGAGTTTCATGTAAGTTTCATCGCAGATAAAGCAGGCGAAAGAGGTTTAGAATAACGTTCGCAGGCGTTGCGGGCGTTGCTTTAGTTGCGGGCACCGTAGGAGTTTTACATTAGCGTTTGGTCGCCCTAGGGAAAAGTCTAGAGACTTTCACCCAGACCGCAAACCCAAATTCAAGGAAGCTACACACAACACCTTGCGGGCCTCGCGGGCCGCGATCGCCGCACGCTATTTCGGAATTTCTGCAGGCGCGGCTCGCGTTACGACGCATGCGTAGTAATAGTGAGCGCACCGCAAGGGCTTGCGGTTCGCTATTCTAAACCTCCCTAGTGTTTCCACTCGGCGTGCGGTCGAGCGTTGCGGCCGATGGAGAGGGTGAAGCGAGAGAGAAGTGTGTTACGAGCGGGCGGAGGAGCAACATCACCTAGGTCTGTTGGGAAGAGACGGCAGCTGCAGTGGGTGAGGCAGAGAGTGAGGTCAACGCGCAGCTTCAACTTGGCCCAGTTGGCATCGTTCAACAACTGCGGCGGGAAGAACGCGGTGCGGCGCACACAGACGGACACCATTACATAAGCTAGTCAAATAGCTGCTTCGCATCTAATATAATACAGTTGTTAGCGGAAGGGCTACCTCAGTTGTCATTCTCCTGCATCCCACGCTCTGAACTGTTTTTTTTTTTTGGTCTTGTGAACGTAATGTGTGTTTTTTTTATGTAGTGAAAAATAAGCTTCCTGCTTTATTCTTACTCCTAAGTGTCTGCTTTATTTCTGCTACTGTTTACGCGCTTGGATTCACTTGAGATTAACCTCTCTGCCACGGTGATTTGGAAATCTATTTTGTCATCATGTAGGCGTGCAATAATCACAGCAACAAAGAATCTGCTTAATTTTTGGTAAATGACAAATCGACTTTTTATTAGAATAATGGGAATAATCAGGAGCCATTTTTCAAAAATCAGGGAGAGTATTGAAGAAACATTGCTATATCAAATGGTCCGTTGTTTTCATGAACGTCTCCAACGAGGTAGTTGAGGCAATTTTTTCATAGGCACTGTTTCTTAAAAATTGTCTTACCTTAACAGGTAAGTTGACGCTACTTGATGCTCAGTTGTCATAGCTATTAGGAGTACCACCTGCTCTGTGTCTCTGATCTCATTCACCATGCATGCTTGACACGAAACCGCTTTACTGTTTTAGTTCTAATTGTTTCTCTTTCACAGCCTTCCCTATTAATTTCTACTATTACTAATTACCAGGTAATCGTAGCTGTAGGCGGCAATGACGTGAATATCAGCGTTGTCCTGCGACGATTTGTGCAACTATACTGCCATGCGCTCTTGTTATTATTATTTTTTTTTTCATTTCGGTGCGATCAATTCTAAACCACAAACCAATTATCATCGCTCGGCGCGAGCCGCTCCGCAATGTTCCGTAAAATTTGAGATTGTTTCAGATTTCTGTTACGCTAAAATTACAAGCAAATCCTGCTGCGGCGGCCGCAAGTCAGTGGAGCCGAAACGATAGTGATGCATGTATACTTAGATTTAATTGCACGGTAAAGAACACCACATGGTTGAAAATTTCCGGAACCCTCAACTTCGGCGATCCTCATAATTAGATTGCGGTTTTAGGACCTAAAACTCAACAAATATTGTTCAGATTACGCGCAATACGCGTGTATTCTTGTTAATTCGTGAGATGGCGCGAGAACCAGCGATAATGCTCGAAGGTTCGATGACATATGTATAAAACAAGACTTGTTCTGCCGATGAACAGATTACAGATTGGCGACAATATTTACTGCCGCTTTCAGTGTGCAGTGCGCTTTACTTGTAGTCCAATGAGTTAGTTTTTTCTGCACAAGTGAGCACAATAATGAGTTTCACCCTTAACAGAGTGACTGCGGCTTTCGTTATAGCCACCACCACGAGACAATAAGTCGGAGGTGTTACTGGCGTAGACTTGTTCTCTCGCTGAAGAAAACAAATGATTGCAGGTTTGATAGTATATAGATAACGAATGGTTAACGCCAGCAGGTAAGAAGAACATGAAAAGTAATAGCAGCTTTGCGCAAGATAAACGGAGATATTAGCGTTGTGGCTGCTGTATACACTGGTGATTCGGCATGACAAAATGGTCTCTTAAGGACAAGGCAAAACTGCCCATCGGTATTCATGTCATAGTGCAAAGGCTTCTTATTGAAGCTCGTGTGGTTAGATGGCAGCCCGCTAGCTGGTCAGCAAGCACAGCCACGACTTCCGTCAGCTACAAAAATAGCTTGGGCGTCCCTCGTATGTAACCACCAGTGGCACATACCCGAAATAGGTATAACACTTGCCCTCCAAGGTGGTGCCAGTGAGAGATTACTTCTCTGCGTTGTTTAACAATAAAAAATAGTGCTCAATGTACATGCCAATGGCTGCTAATGGGGAATGAGAGACATGAGCATTCGGCTTTTAGTCAACGCGCACGCGTGCGATCCCCATTAGCAGCCATTGGCATGTACATGAGCACTATCGGACAAGAAAGGGATGCTACATTATACTCGCTGGGTGTAACCTCCTTAGCTTAGAAAGGGTTAGCGAGCGTTGAGCCGCAGTGCCATGAATACAATGAACTTGTATATACCATGAATGAACTGAAGGTGGTTTACAAATGAGAAGTTAGATACGAAGCGCAAGCCGTAAGAAAGTAAAAGCCGAATTCTCCTGTCTCTCATTTCTCATAGCAGCCATTGGCATGTAAATTGAGCCCTATCTGACAGGGAAAGGTGCTACGTTATACTCGCTGGGCGTAACCTCCTGGTTTTCGAAAGGTTTAGCGAGCGTTTGGTCGCAGTGCCATGAATACAGTGAACTAGAATATACCATGAACTCGAGGTGGTTAAAGGTGGGAAGTGGACCCAAAGCGCAGGGCCGTAAGAAAGTGTGCGTGTGTGCCACCTCTCGTTTAGTCCTTGGAATGTCCGCTGGATGGCGGTGCTTCTATATGGGGAATATATGATAAAAGATGCGAGATGGTGGGACTTGGAGTGTTGAATAGATGAACGAACGGACACACAAACAGATGCATGGATGGACGCATGAACGGACGCAGGGGCGGATGCATGAAAGAACGCAGGGACGGGCGCACAAACAGACGCATGGATGGTCACACAGACGGACGCATGGACGGACGAATGCTTCGCCCCACTCTCCATCATTCACTCCGTGGATATGCTGCCATTTTTTTTTGTGGTAGTATCTTGTATCTGTATCTCTAATACTTTTTGCTTGAATAACGTGTATCGTATCGCGATACAATTTTCAAAGCATCTTTGCCCAGACCAGCTACACTAGCCTTGAGAAAGCGATAAGAGAGAGAGGTTTATTTTGAAAGGAAAGCTTGGAGGTCAGCTTGGGATAGGGGAGATTGAAAGCTAGCGAGATTGTGCAAAAGAGCAAGGACCTTTGGTTCATATCGCTGACTGAATGGAGAGGACAGCGCATGATTGGCCAAGCGTTTGCGAGTTGATTGGCATTAGCACGACTGCCGGAGATGTGGAAATAAAAGTGTTCTCTTTTTTGAGATGCGGCTTTACTGTAACGCCCATTCTTACGTCTGGCATGTAGATGAGCGCGGCCTGTCTTACGGAACAATTTGATAAACTACATGTATCAAGGTAGTTTTCTTGCTACTGTTGATTCTTCTTAGCTTCTAATTGGTTAATCATTCTTTGCTTGCACGCTGTTCGCAGCCTCCGCAACAACAGCATCAACCAAATTATTATTATTATTATTATTATTATTATTATTATATTATTATTATCTTATTATTATTATTATTGCCTGCCACGTAGTAGTAGCAGTTAGTAATGTTTTGAGAGATTTCTAGGATGAGGTGCTGATAGGTGCCAAGCCTGAAAGCAGATATGTATATGAAAAGGTGGTTCCGTATCCAGTAACGTCATTGGAAAACTGCGTCGGAGACAGCTTACAATAAGACGCTTCTTCTTATTATTCTTTTCTTTCCCTCCTAACATACCCGATTAAAGTTCGCGTCGGCATGCAGGCGTGGATGTTTTAGCTGCACTACCATCGTCGGTAGTGCAGCTCCACTACGGCGTCTCTCATAATCAAATGGTGGTTTTGGACGTTAAACCCCCGCAAATCAATCAAGTTGAGAAAAAAAAACAATTTATCAGTAACATTTTCTCCTAAACTGCTCAGTCTTTACGTGCTGCGGTGAAAAAAAGAAGTGCTCCTAAAGGCAGCCTCGCGTTTCGCTCCATGCTATCACCGTGAGGCGGGCTACTTCTTACCGGAAAAGCAAGGGCGTGAAGCCGTAACAGGATGTAGTGTACGTGCGAGGGCGCTCATGGGCGGGAGTGGCGTCGTTGGCGGAGCAGTTTAGTGAAGAGACGAAGTTAAGGGCTGCTGCTTCCCGGCATCGATCCCTCGACCGAGGGGAAGGCCGCTCCCACCATCCCTTCCCTTCCCTCCCCTCTCGGTCGAGAATTGATCTCGTTGGACGTATACGCAGAGGGCCTCCACAGATCGCGTTGCCTTTTCACTCGCTTTTTTTTTCTCCCGTTCCGGCTGTCTCTGGTCTTTTTTTGTACTTTGTCTCCGCTCCGTAAACGATGTCGTGCAAAAATGCGTGCAGCGTGGTTGATTGCTGGGGAATACGAAACGCCGCTTTAAACCACTACGAGTTGAAGATGACGAGAAAGAGAAGGGATAAAGTTTTATTGAAACCGGCAACTTAGCCGGCCAAGTCTAGGCCTCGCACGTGGTGATGCCAGTGGAGTTTCCTAAATCAAACTATAGGGGACTCTGGTGATGCGATCGTTCAGCGACCACGGGAATGATGGGTAGCACACAAATTTGTCTCGTTTTCGTGCTTGCGGGCTTCGAGAGGACTTGTGGCTTTATTTCGGCGTCTCGGTGTTGTGTTTTGAATAAAGGGCGGACCGCCGAGACCTTCGTGACCCGGTTTGAATCGGCTGGTAAAATTTTAAGGTGGTGAAGCGAAACTGCTGAACATTTGTTGATGTCAACTCGCGATAAAGCAGCCTCAGGTCACGCGAAGTCAAACGGAGCAGAAACTACGAAGATTAGACGAAATTTGCACTGTCCATCATTTTGATGGTGACTGAAGAAACCATGCGTTGCAGCCACTAACGCCGGAGTTCCATCTAGTGTATTCAAAAGAAGCTCTATGGTGACGTCGAGGCCTTGCCTCTTCACTATCTCGCGGGCTTGCCTGCTAAGACGGTATTTCTTTTCCTTGCGTATACACTTTTTCAGCTTATATAGGCAGTGTGTGTCTCTTGTGGTGTGTAGAAAACTAAACGAAATTAACAGTTGGTTTCATCAGTTGTAAACATTACAGAAAACGAGCTCCACGGACAATTCTCCATTTTCGCATTTTAGTGGTATTTGTGTGTTCTTTTTGCATCTATAGCAATTCTAACTAGTCTACTTCTCGCCATTTACTTTTTTCGTAACACATGCTATAAACGTCAGCGTTACGCGTGACTCCACCACTTTCTCGCGCTTTCTGGCAATTTTTTTTTTATTTTCGCGTGCGCAGCCGAAGGTGCCCAAACGTAGAGAAATCGGTTGCTCGCGCACGATCGTTAGTTGACCGCTAGGGAGCATTTCGTGTTGTAGAAACGATGGAAACCACGATGTCCAGCATTTGGTAAATCAATCAATCAATCAATCAATCAAATCATCAATCAATCAATCAATCAATCAATCAATCATCTAGTGAAGAAAGCACTGCATAAGAAGAGCGTGTCCACTTGTATTATGATC